>JAHWGI010000540.1:0-5000 GCA_029379305.1 Frankliniella fusca
CAGCTTGACGAGATGCAAGGGGAGGTGACAAGTTTCGGGCCGGGGTTCAATTCCTGGCAGAGTAAATATACTTTTTTTTCATTTTATAGGATTGATTTTTTTCGTATTTTTATTCTGGTAGAGGTCGTTTTTCTGAATCCAGCCATATGTCTATGAGCGTGATCGGATGAAAAATGGCCGAGCTACGAGCAAAAAACTTTTGAAATTTCCGAAACTTGTCCGGGCCGTATCTCCGGCAATATTGGTCGTACAGCGCCCCATTTTTTTTGAAAAGACTTCTTTTTGAAAGATCTTTCGAGACAAAAAACACCCAGGTCGATATCTCAAACCGTTCAGGAGATATTGCGAAACTGCGGTTTTTCAACTTCTCCCATAAAGCCGGAGACGAGCAGTCGGACCCTTCCCTGCCCCGACGGACGATCTCGGCTGAAACTTGCAGCTCCGATTTCTCCTATACAAAATAACGCACAGAGTCGAGGGTGGTATCAAAAGTTGCGTCGTGACTCAAGGAATCGACTCCTGTGCCGCTTTTGACTTACTTTGGGGTATTTTGGATTTAAGAGCCGAAACCAAAAAGTGCGTCGTCTACAGGGCTCGCGCGTTTCCCGCCAAGCCAGGGCGCCGCCTGCTAACGGTATTTCGGTTCAAAAATATGTCTCCGTGTTTCTGACGATGTCCGATCGGTCGTTTGCGTTAATTCTATGCTGAATTTCACGAGAATCGGGTCGATCGTGTGTGTTATGTTAGTATTGACGTTAATTTAAGTTCTTGCGAGTCTGCAAGAACGGAGCTGAAGGCTACGTAATACCCCATTTCCACTCATTGTCAACATGCTGGTGAGTATTGGATAGTCGAAGAGTGTTGTTACGGTTCGTTCAAGCCATCCATCATCCTCAAGAGATCTTTTTATGTCCAACTACTGAATTGTTTATGTGTGTGTGTTTGGAGGTTAGGAGGTTAGGTTGGCGTTTTGTATCTTTTGACTTTCTGCTTTGGAGGCGTGTTGTCAGCAGGGTGGCGACTATCAGATGTTTAAAGCCTGTTCTCATGTTTCGTTAAAGCCATCAACCACCTTGAACAGATGTTTTTATGACCTTCCATTGACTCAGTCACTTCACCGCTTCCATGGGAAGTTGTTTGAGTTGTCCATGGAAGTGTACTTCCTACCACCAAATAATTCTTGTTTTTCATCATATATTCTCACCTTTCCCTTGCTTTTTAAAAGCAAGTGATGATGATGTGTGACTTTCTATTTTCATTTCATACTTCGGTAACTTGGTGCAAAATTGAACCTGATTAGGAGTGTAACAATCAAAGTTATACGAGCAACATTCAATTTGTCCTCTGCAATAGATTCATTGAGTAATCCTCCTTGATTGAAGAAAAAATTTGAAGCTTCGAATCCTTTAAAAGTCTTTCATGTCATGAACACCCATGCCAACGTACCAAGGACTCATGTTTATCGGAAAAGTCACTTTGGATGAGGAAGTCCTACTCTCTGATAACAATTCATGCTCTAAATCATTCAGACTCACTTCTACGTTTTGATTTCAAATAATATAATGAAGGGATGTCATTGTAAATGTTTAATTCTTACTTGTCCAACTCAGAGGAAAATTGAACCTACTTAGGTCCATTAAAGTGAAAGATATATGAGCAGCATTAAAATTTTCAACTGCAATGGATTCAGTGACACACCCTACTTGATTTAAGAAAGACTTTACTGATGCGAATACCTTAAAAGATTTTCTTGTCATTTGCACCAATGTCAACGTGTTAAGGATTCATGTTTATCACCTGTACCTTCGGAGAAGTCAGTTTGGATGAGAACCTTTCAGTATCAGTATACGATTTCTTTGGTGAATCATTCAGACTCATGTCTCCTTTGTAATGTTGAAGTATCTCATAAGAAGATGTCCCTACCACTTATGAATTCATAATCGGTGAACCTTGTGTCATACTAAATCTGTTCCCGACAAGAAAATGAAATATATGTCAGAAACATTAACATTTTCTTTTCCAATACATCCAGGTCTCTTTGCTCGTAGTGTTGTTTCACTGCTTTTAATGACTGATACCCATTTGCTGAGTGGCAAACCTATGGCTAGGTATAAGTGGAGCAATTTTCCTCTGTGTTGACTTGGTCCCACACTGTGTTTTGCATGCCCCCTCCCCGAACCGTGACTCATCTCGGGGTGGGACCGTTCTGGACAGGTGGTGTCACTCACATCGCTTGGGTTAATCCCCTCTGCAGGCTCCTAGCTACCTGCCTGGTAGGCGGGGTCAGGGGAGGGCGCCCGGGGACCCTCCGGCTACCCGGGCGGGGACTGAGGCTAGTACTGACCCACATTGTCATAAAAATAATTTTTGAATTCGCGGCTCGCGAGTGACGTGTCGTCTGGTGCGTGGGAGTGTGAGCTGCCGTCGCCTCTGAGCGTGGGGTATAGCCGCGCTTCAGGCCGCGAGAGCGACACTAGCGCCGCGGCGCCTCACGTCGATTTTTTGTTCATCGTACATGGAACACTCGTCGTATGTGTTCAATTTTTCGTACACTTTATCGCTTCTCGGCCTTTTGGCTAAGATCAAAGTGTAGTATCTGTTCTTATCAGCTTAATATCTGGTACACTCCGCATTGCGGAGTCAGAATATTAAACTGATTTTTGTAATCCGATGGAGTGATGGGTGCTTGCACCACCTCTGTCACGGGTTGTCCGGGCATTGCAGTGCCGCCCGGTTCGGCCCACTGTAAATCAATCATCCAGCCTCCCCTTAGGCCCCTCTAGGTGTGAACATTAAAGCATCGCGTCGAGCGTGGTGTAAGACGGAAAGTACGTGTTCCCGACCTTCGCGAAATGCAACGCGCGCGACCGCACATCGGCTATGTGCTGTATCGATACACCCGATATATCGATACTGTTGCATTCGATACCCATCTCTAAGGAAAACTGGCATGGGCTAGAATTGAGCACGGTCATGAAGGATCCCGCGAAAATCATGAAGTCCGTACGTGTGTTCAACTATCACAAGTCCAAAATTAGACATGACTTTGCAAATTACGTTCTAGAGCACGGCGTGTGAGTAGGGGAATAGGGTAGAGTCTTTGTTGAAGTTATCCTCTCGGGAAACTTTTTGTGGTCCTGAAAAGGACCGTTTATGGAGCAAAGACGCTCGGAGGACCGAGTGAATTTACTTGGAGCTGGTGTACTTGGTCACAGCTTTGGTGCCTTCAGACACAGCGTGCTTGGCCAATTCACCGGGAAGGAGCAGACGGACAGCAGTCTGGATCTCCCGGGAGGTGATGGTGGAGCGCTTGTTGTAGTGCGCGAGACGGCTGGCCTCAGCAGCGATGCGCTCGAAGATGTCGTTCACGAACGAGTTCATGATGGACATGGCCTTGGAGGAGATGCCGGTGTCAGGGTGCACCTGTTTTAGCACTTTGTATATGTAGATCGCATAGGACTCCTTCCTCTTGCGCTTCTTCTTCTTGTCTCCCTTGCTGATATTTTTTTGAGCCTTCCCGGCTTTCTTCGCGGCTTTCCCTGAAGTCTTGGGCGGCATGATGATACGTAGCGTACGGCACGAATACACGGACGATAGTGAGGACGCTTGGTTGGCGTTCCTTTTTATATAAACACGGTGTGCAGGCGGCGCGCGCTCGCACGGGCTGCTTTCCCCCTCCACGACGTACACAGCGAGTTTGTGGCCAGTGGAGGGGGAAACAGCTCAGCGCCGACTGCACACCACGATTCATATATAAGCTAAGGTCGAGCATTTTCGTGCATCTCTCTCTCGAGTACCGTTCTCGCCGGACTCCGTGTCGTTTTTCGCCGTTCGTCGTCCCCCCACCAATCTCTATCATGTCTGGACGCGGGAAGGGAGGCAAGGTTAAGGGAAAGTCCAAGTCCCGTTCATCCCGTGCCGGACTTCAGTTCCCTGTGGGAAGAATTCACCGTCTTCTCCGCAAGGGAAATTACGCCGAAAGAGTGGGTGCAGGAGCACCCGTTTACCTGGCAGCAGTGATGGAGTATCTTGCAGCTGAGGTACTTGAGCTTGCTGGAAACGCTGCCCGTGACAACAAGAAGACCAGAATTATCCCCCGTCACCTGCAGTTGGCCATCCGTAACGACGAGGAGTTGAACAAGCTTCTTTCGGGCGTTACCATCGCTCAGGGAGGTGTCCTGCCTAACATCCAGGCTGTGCTCCTTCCCAAGAAGACCGAGAAGAAGGCTTAAGTGCCCTTGCTTCGTCGGCAATCTCGTTTTTACGAGTTCCAAAAAGGTCCTTTTAAGGACCAACAATCATGTCTTAAAGGACGCCCTACAACAAAGACGCAACCTAAAACCCCTTTCCTACTTCACCTGACACTTACCCTGTCGATTTGGTGCTTATCCGATTCGATCTGGATGACTTACGCCGAGTTGGGCCCTTTGGGTGCTTAACGTGCTTAAGATTATCATTTATCGCTGAAATATCGAATGTGTTCAGTCTCTTGAACGCGGGATTCTTACCATCCGTTCGTGTGCCCCACGTGCTTTCATTTTTATTTCGATCGTTTTTCGATCCGACGCCTGGTTACGGAGATTTACGGATTTTGTACCTTAAGGCTGCTTAATGTGCTTAAGGTGCTTAAGATTCCCGTTGACCGCTTAAATTTCGAAAGTGGCAGGTCTCGCGGACTCGGGCTGGTTACCAGTCGTTAGTGTGCCCCTAGCTCTACCTTTTCCATTCGCTCGTTTTCCCGTCCGACGTGTACTTGCCGAGATATTTTGAAAACCTATGCTTAATCGGGGTACGCGCGCCTGCAAAAGAGGGGATAGGCAACCACCCGGACACTGCTTAAGCTTAACTCTCGCGGCGTCCAGTTCCACAGCCGCCGCTGCTTAACTTTGAGTCACGCCCCGCCCTCACCTCTCATTGGTCGGCAGTCACCCCCCTCCACTCATGCTGATAGGCAACCCGCAAGGCTCCATATCTGGTCGCTGTGATGGAATACATCAAGA
>JAHWGI010000540.1:7500-30000 GCA_029379305.1 Frankliniella fusca
TTCGGCTTCGGACATGACGACGACGACGACGAGGTACTACTTGAAGGCAAACGGATGTCTGACAGACAAGGATAGCGAGAGAGGCCGCGAGACCCCCTTAATATACCGCAACGTCCGAACGGCCGCGCAGACGGTGCAGACACAGCGCCGGGACCCTCCCCGCGAGGCTTCATCGACGTGCTCGCGATCCCGTTCTAACCGACTTTTCACCTAAAAGGACGGCGCACCACGCCCTATGACGCATACCGGCTGAAAGCCTAGAGTGCAGGCTACACGACAGTGACTTGCACACTTCGCGGCCCGCTGCCGCTCTATTCCAAAACGGACGCGGAAAACACACGACCGCCGCGAGAGACCGACCTCAGCGCCGTATTTTTAACATTTACGCCTCTTCTCCGGCGCGCCGCGCGAAAACCGCTACGCAGGCCCGTAGCGACAACCTTTCCGAAGATCCATGGCGATTTTCAATTCGCCCCGACGCACGGCAGACGGTACGAGGGCGTTCGAACGAGAGCCTGCATCAAACAAACTCGTCGCCCTCCGGCCGACTTGCTGCACTCGGACCCCCACAACATCCTTCCCGCCTTTAACCCCCAGGGTGAACGGTACACGACGACGACGAACAGGCGAGCGTTCACGAACGTTGACTCGCCTCGGCGATAAACGCACCACGAGGAAACGTGACAAGCGTATGACACGCGGGAAACGCGCAATGCTCGCACAACGCATATCCGGCGGGTCGTCTCACCACCGGTTTCGTGACCTGGATTCCAGACAACGGCTCTACAGTTTCGTATGAAGTCATTTTAACGAGACTGTCGCAGAAGAGTAAAGTTGGCGTCACTCATGAGTCGATAGTTTGAATGCAGACATCGATTGTACTCATCGCCGCTGCATCCAGCAGAGGACAATGCCCGGCCCGGAGATGCCGTGTCCGCGTGACGGGCACGCGCGTAACAGTCACCTGCGCTGTTTACAGGTCGGCAGTGTAACGTTACGACGGGTAACGTTACGACCCGACAGAGAAACGTGAGAGAAGAGACAGAAGTTGTGAGAGAAACGGCAGATATGTAAGGTGTAATAGCAGTAGAGGATATGGGCGCCTGCGGTGTACGACACGTCTCTGTAACAGATTACGGTTGTCACGGTGCATGAAGAACTCCATATACCACTCGGTATCGAAAGTCAACGGACGACCTAATTTCGCGTTAATCGACGTACATTCCCGAAATTCGACGAAAATTCATATGTTTCCGTTAACAATGTCTCATTTCTCAACGAAAATGCAACGTTTTCGTCGTATTTTTGCGTTTTTCGACGCAATTTCGCGTTAGCAAGACGAAATTTAGCGAGTTAAAGACGTCACTTCACTCTCTTGACGTTGACTCACGTTTTTATACGTCATTTCGCCGTTTCAGAGGTCATCATGTAGAACTCTTCATTTTTGCTGTTTTCGACGAAATTTCTCGTACGACGACCAAGAAAACGCGTACATCGACCACGCGTCACGCTTTAGCACTACACTCCGCGATTTTCCTCATGTCGCAGTCCAAGGAAGCTGTGATGACCACCACGACACTCAGCGTTGAGTCTCGTCAACGGCCATACCACGCTGGACCTACCGATACCCATTCGAACATCGAAGTCAAGCGGCGTTGGGTGTGGTTAGTACTTGGATGGGTGACCGCCTGGGAACCCCACATGTCGTTGGCATCTTTTTTTCGCGGCTACGTAGTTAAATACTCGACGTTAGTGTCTTAGGATTAATCCCGACCTTTCTTTCTCCTTTTTTTAAGGGAAAAATTCATATTTTTGGAGTTACAGGCGGAGGTAGGCAACCTGCGTGACTTATAACGTTAACTACCATTTCTAAGCGTTACTGGACGCTATTAACGTGACTATAGCGATATTGGATCGGTCATGCGACGAAAAACCTCCCAAATTCAAGATTTTGGCTTGAACTGACAAGATAGGCAACCGGCAGCACTTGTAACGCTAGCTGCCCTTTTCGGCGTTATGCGACGTTATGAACTGGTTTCCAATGAATTTCGGTACTGCAGCATTACTCGTCGAAACGACTCGTTGATTCAGCGTAACTTAGCCTAACGTAGCCTAGAGTAACCTAACCTAACCTAACCTAACCTACCCTAACAGTTGGCGTGAACATCGCGTGATTGCAAGTTTTCAAAATATGTATTTGAAATTCTAGCGTTTCGTCGCTCGCTTCGAACACTGAAAATCAGTACCACTGTCGCGAAATTTACACGAAATTTTTGCTTTTTACTTCTTTTTTTGTGAATTTTCCTTAACCGTGTGTTAATTTCAGTTAATTTTGTGAGTTTGTCATCAATTTTTATTCTCGTTGTTCCTTGGCAATATTTTTTTCCTGGTTTACAGGGTGAACAAGTATTGCAGAGTTTGGTCAATCTCCTCATTCCGTCCGAAACGTTACATCCCTCTCCTCGTGACGTCATTCGACCACTTGCAAGTTTTGTCATCCGAGACTAGCCTACGACTTGAAGCAACACCCTTGTGACGGAGAGGGGGGGAAGTAAAAGACAGGGGAGGAAGAACGGGGGGGAGGGGGGGCAAAAGAGTCCAAAACGCTAAAAAATTGAAAAATCGGGCAGAGGTTCCCCTATGGGGCCCGAAGGATGTCCGCCAGCGAGCACAATGCACACACCCAAGCAACTGAGTGTGTGCGACTGCGCAGCCGGGTACCAGAGAAAGAGGTTTCAGAGAGAAGAAGAGGTAGTAGTATGTAGTATATGAAGGGGGGGAGGGGGGGGGGAGGGCAAAAGAGTCCAAAACGCTAAAAAAATTGAAAAATCGGGCAGAGGTTCTCCTTTGGGGCCCGAAGGATGTCCGCCAGCGAGCACAATTACCACCCACACGGGTGGAGGATTGAGCAGCCAGGTACCAGAGAAAAGAAAATATGTTCACAGAGAGAAGGGGAGGGGAGCGGCACGACGCGACCCACCCGTTCCTAGAATCGGCCGGACACGGCCGCTTTCTCAGAAGTCAACCGGCTGAGGACCTCACCCCTCTCACTCAACACCCTTCACTCGACACTCTTCCACAAGCCACGACAGCAGGGGGCGGGCATCGCCGGACCATCACAACCGTCCAACTGCAGGCGACTTTGCGCCATCACGCTATGAACGCGGACACTCCTTTGAAATTCATTTTAACTTGTTCACTCACGTTTTTGTGTCATCCGTGTCTTTTCATAAAAATATTCAACTCTCATTTCACAAAGGTAGTGTGCTTCCTCTTACGGCTGGGGGAGGGTGCAGTTGTGTTTTCTTTAACTGTCTCCTCAGGTTTGGCTGGTTACAACGCACTTCTCTAGACAGTGTGTTGTCCTTGCGTGTGCTCTTTGAGAAGAGGCAATGTCCGATTGGGGAAGAAATCAGTGATAATCTGATGTTTTCTTGCTGGTGCAGCGTGGCATCCCACCCCACGTGGCTGCAGTGTACAGGCTGGGCGTGGGACATCTAACGAGTTCGGGCGGAGGACGTCTACGGCGTCACAGTGGACAACACGGAGAACAGGGATTAACCAATTGCATTTGGAAAATAATACTGCAGTGTCAGTACGGAATTGTACTGCACTGCTTTTTATTTGATTAGTGCAACTGCAAACATCAGTACAACAATGTCAAGAATAGAACAATTTCATTGGTATAGTTACTCCACTAGCTGTGCCTACTCACTTTTAACGTTTTGTCACGCACAGAAGACAATTTGCGTACCATCCGCAACACAGGAGAGGCACCCGTTACGGTGTACAGGAACTGTGATGAATAGGCCGCCCGCAGCATAAGTACTCGTTACTGTACAGAGGCGCCGTGCTGGGTAGGCCACCCAGCGAGCACAGCTGCTCGTCAGGAGTGCACGAATTGGTACTGGGAAGCCGAGCTGGGAAGGCCGCTAGCAGCATAGCATAAGTAATCGTTACAGAGGCGCCGTGCTGGGTAGCCCGCCCAGCGAGCACAGTTCCTCGTCAGGGGTGCACGGAGTGCTACTGGGAAGCCGAGCTGGGTAGGCCGCTCGCATAAGAGGACCGGGCCCGCTCAGTGTACCTAACCTCACCCACCTTAAGCGGAGACCGACCCGCCTACCTTAAGCTTTCCACCTTTTACGGTAGAAGCCAAACTTCGCACCTTCCGACCATTGGCTGCACCCTTTAAGGTGAAAAGCTTTAGGCAAAAAAGGCGGAACACCTCTAGAGGTACTGGATGCGTTAGATTTTACCGTGCACTCCGCCTTCCGTCCACTCTGAACACACACCATCTGCTTCGTTACACTACATGCGCCCATACTTCCCTCAAGCCCTCTCCACGACCCTGCACCTTACGCAGCTCTGCAGTAACCTCCTGTGGAGCAGGGCGTGGACCGAGGGGGACCCAACTCGCAAAAACTGCGTTCAAAGACTGCAATTCGGAATGATTGGATGTGACTGGAGGTGACCGGATGTAACTGGACGTGAGTGACGGTGACTGGAAGAAGGACGGGTGGTGACTGAAGGGGACTGCAAGTCAGATTGCAGGTGACTGCAGGTGGCTGCAGGTGACTGTAGGTGACTGGAATTTGATTGTTAATCAGAGTGTACCAACTTGGGTCCCCCTCGGCGTGGACAGACTGGGCACTGGCGCTTCACAACATGGACCGGAAGACAATTCGCTCGACGGATATCACTGTTGCTGACACGTGATTGCCTACAGGGACCCATCATAACTTCATATAATACATTTGTGCCACTAAACATGGACACCATTACGTTCACACCAACTTCTTCAAAGGACAAAAAAACAAAACAATCATTGCTCTTGGAGTACACTGGAAAAACTAACGTTACATGTGTCACGTTTCTTGCTGCACTCTCCGGAGAAAACGTTTCGTGCTGCATTCTCTTTGTGATGCCCCTATCCTTTTGCATGGAGAGGAATGCATCAGAAAACGTTTTCTCCAGAGAATGCACGATAACATGTGACACAAGTAACATTTGTTTTTCCAGTGTAGGCGGGTGGGGAAAGAACTTTTATTTAAATAAAACACAACGTACGCGCTTGCACATTTACATGTTTATTCAATGTCCTGCACAACTTACAAACACATTCAACACCTACCTTCAGTACTACGCAATCATGTAGGTAGTTCTTAAAATAACACACACGATAAAATTCAACTCTTCGAACAAAACAATTAACGTCGCACGAAGGGCCCCCATCTCCAACTAATAACACACACACACACAAACACACCAATGCACGGCCATCAATTTCAGCGATAACACGCAGAAAGCGAACAATACCGAAGACCGCGACAATTTATTGTACATTAATATGTGCGACCGTGATTCTTGATGTGCGGAAGTGATTCTAATATGTCGTCATGATTAGTCGAGTTTCGGTGATTGTGGTTGCTCCATATTTACCATTGAATTTCCGAAATTGCTATAGTCATACAAATTTAAAAGAAGTGTTTCACTGCCATTTCCTACAGTTTCCAAGCAGTTTCTCAAAAAATTGGCTTGCTTCAAGTTCAAAATTAAGGTAGGCAATCGATTTCGCATATCGACTCCCATGTAGAAAGAGGTATGACCAGAACACCGCGACGCACATACACGACCAATTCAGAAGCGACCGTTGCGGGCCCGTCTACCGCGGCGTGGTTGATGATGGACAGCTGACCGGTCCCGGCCGCAATGTCATCCAATACGATGAACCCAACACGTAAGGTAACACAAACTCGCCACTGCACACATGTGTGCTCTTACACAACGACTGCCTGTGACCTCGTGTTCTACCTACACTAAAGTCCGAACACTGTGGAAATAAAAATCTTACATTTACGATTTATGATTTTAAAAAGAACGATATTCATTTGTAAGGGGACGAATTATGAGTAGTTATTTTCCAACAAATTTTGTTAATTCTGTTTCTAATTTTTGGTTGTGTGAGAACAAAAATTTTCGAAGAAATAGAAACCACTTAGGATAATTGATCGAAAGTTATGACGGGAGGCGGCTGCACGGAGTATAGCCGCGCCCGTCCGCGGCGCGGCCCCCTGCTACCTGAGTGGAGGAGGGAGCGGCAGAAGGCGACACGAGCCGAAGGGACCCGATCGGTGGGTGATTGGAGGGGCCGATCGGAGGGGATTGACCTGAGAAGGGACACGTGTGAGGAGAGGGTGGAGGAAGGAAAAGGGGCGCGAGTGGGGAAGGAGTTTATAGGAAGCAAAGAGTGATTGCTGGCGAACTGGTGATAAGGAAATGGAAGCCGCACACATGGGTAAGTCCTGAGAAGTGCCACCCGAGTAGGGACCCTGGAATTAGCATGGAATTAACTGAAGATATAGGATTTCAGTAGACAGAGTAGGTTATGCTAGGTTAGGTAGGGGGACCACGTGTTAGAAATAATAAATATTGTGAAAACCCATGAGGTGCTTTACTTGGAGGGAGATTCCGCTGAACCGCCGTCAAATTAAGCGAGATACCTGCTGATCAGGGAAGGACGAACATCAGGTGAGTGGGGATAATGTAAACATAACACCCCCCCAACCCCCACCCCCCTCGTCCCCGCCCGCGGGGCCACTCCCTGCTCTCTACCTGACTCCTGGTGACAATTTGAAAACTTGAACATTTCTCCTAAACAACCCAAGCCTACTAAAATACATTCGCACAACGGCGTATTGCAGGTTGCCTAGTACGCAGCGTTCCTATCGGACCACTCTCCAAGACAGCGAACACTACTCCCGAAGGTATGGGATAAGACAGTGGCGTGTGTTGGGGAGTGTAAGTGATGCCTGCAGGGGGTATAGGTGAGAGGGGAGCGGGTGGTGGGGGCGGCAGGGCAGGGGCGTAATTAGGCGCGTCGTAAGGGGGGGGGCGTGTTTGGCAAATTGATAAGACGCTCGTGATGAGTAGACAAGGACGGCACCTGCAGGGCGTGCCGACGTGTTGCCTACCTATGTGTGTGTGTGTAAGATGGGTTGCAGATTTGCAAGGCGCTGTTGTCGCTGACCGCGTGCGACTGCACTCATTTTGACGAGTGAGATTACGAGGGATTACGCGGGATTATACAAGATTACGAGGGATTACGCGAGATTACGAGGGATTACGCGAGATTACGAGAGATTACGAGGGATTACGAGAGATTACGAGGGATTACGAGAGATTACGAGGGATTACTGGTGTAATCCCTAGCACTTGTACACAGGATTACGCGAGTGGTGGCCCCCTCGATGAAAACCCCCTAGATATGAAATTGAGCAGCAAGTTTTGATGTTGCTGAGGTAGACACATAAAGGCCTTCAACTTCCCAAAGTTTCATTAAAATCGGGAATTTACACTTGGCGGGGTTCCCTTGTGAGAACGACAAAGGTCGTTTTTAAAGAACAGTTTCAAGAAACGACTTTGGCGTTGGTGAACGACGAAGTGCTCGCTAATTTTTATAGCGAAACAGTTCGTTTTCAAACGAAGAAGGTCGCAAGTTTACGACTACGATCCTACACGTGTACGATTAATCGTAAATTCCTTGTGATGTCACACATATACCACTTCATTCGTAAATTTACAACTTCGGTCGTAAATGTGCGTCTTTGGTCGAAACTTAACGATTTTGATCTCTCAGTTACGACACTCGCAAGTAAATGACTAGAATCGTCACATTTTACGAACTTTTACGGCTCTCAATCTCAATGCTACAAAAGTTTACGACAATGTCGTAGAGGATTGGTTTTTTTTATCGAAATGTTACGACCAAATCGTTCCAAAACGATTGCAGTCGCTAAAAAAATCAGCGACTAATTTGTCGTTAAATTACGACAAAATTTCTAACAGCGTGCCCGTAGTATTTTTTAACAGTGTACCTCTCTATTCGTAGCTA
The DNA here is from genome assembly GCA_029379305.1 of Frankliniella fusca. Classification (NCBI taxonomy): domain Eukaryota; kingdom Metazoa; phylum Arthropoda; class Insecta; order Thysanoptera; family Thripidae; genus Frankliniella; species Frankliniella fusca. The sequence continues at coordinate 15,392 of JAHWGI010000540.1, forward strand.
ACGTGAAATATCTTACGTGAATAAGAACACAATCGTACGTAATTATGCACAATTTCAGATTATTTATGCGTCACTATATAGAAGTTTTTCATGTAGGCTACACATACACATAGACCCTACTATTTTAAGTCCAGATGACAGGAGGGGCGATGTGCTGCGGGTTGCCGACACACAGTTGTCACCCGATTCCTGCACGCCCAACGTCACGAGCGACGAGCAGAGGTCGCACAGGGTACAGGTAGCCGGTCGAGTCTCGAGCACGGGAGATGGTCGTTTGCGGCACTAATCAGGGGCGGATCTAGCTTACAGCTGAGGAGGGGGCAAAGCGTGCAGGTTGCCTACTTTCAGAGGACCCCAAAAAAATCGTCTGAAAATGAAATGCTTCAAAATTTAGTGTTCGTGATGGAAATGAAACTTTTTAAATTGTTTTTTAAGGATCAGTGCGCATCCTGTAGACCTAAATCCATAAGCTTAATGGCAGGAAGAAGTAGTTCCGAGCGAAGCGAGGAAAATTTTTTGATTTTATGTTGTTGTCGGTGTCAAAATAGAGCGCGTCCTGTATGAATCGTTCAAAAACTGCTAGGTAAAGCGGGTTAACAACAACAATAGATGAAATTGATAAAAGGTGAGAAACGAGCCGGACTGAAAAATTGTACCGAGTGGGCTAAACTTTCGTATCATTTCCAAAATATCGCGAGCGGGGCGAGCGATGACTTCTTTAGGAAACACAAGCAGAAGCGGGGATTTTAAGGTATGCGCAGATTAGAACACCGTAACTTTAAGAGTAAGAGTCAAAGAGAGCGCAGCGTGCCGACCCGTCGCGGCGCTGCCCGGTCGCACGGAGACTCGGCTGGACCTGAGGAGGTATTCACTTCTGTAATACACTATACACCTCATTCGAGAGTTACACCGTAATACGCTTAATATTATGTCAAAATGCAGCGAAATCTGCTTTTAAAAGGCGCAACTTTGACTTTAGGAGAAATATCTACGTAGTACTGAGATCGAGTTGGTAGACGATTTTCGTGAGGCGCATCCCTCGGATGGATCGGGTGGCTTTGGATTTACCGCCTACCACCATCTGTCTCCCTCTCCCACTCTGTCCATTCCTCTTTCCCTCTTTTTTTCTTTTTTCTTCCTTTCTTTTTCTCTTTTCTCCTTCTCTTTTTCCTCTTTTCCCCCCATTTTCGGGGGCGCCTGAGTCCCGGGGCACTTGTCCCTTTGCCCCCCCACCAAATCCGCCCCTGGCACTAATCCCCCAGGTCAGAAGGGTCGAGTGTGGATTGCGGCGGGACCGAGGGTCCGGATTGGCGTTTGCGGCGCGCGTGGGGAAATCCGAGGGAAGAAAGAGAAATTTCTCTCCGTGGCCGGTATGGACGGCGGCGTGTGTTGATTGCGGCGGAGGTGTTTCGGATGCGGCGCTGGACCAGCCTGGCCAGCCGGGCGAGGGGAAGGGTGGGGGGGGGGAACGACGGTATAGACCAGCGAGGTTAGGTTAGGTTAGGCTAGGTTGATACACCCGTGAACACCCGTGTAGACGTGGCCGGAGCCGGAGCTCAAACTGTCGTTTTATAAGGTTACAAATTGTATATTTCAAAAGTACCGGGTGTTTTCTTTGAATGCGTAACAAGTGTTGCGGGATTGCATACTCGCCAGGGCTTGAGGGGCCATGGCGCCTTACGGGCGAATCAGGTAGGCAAACCCGCATCACTGTTACGCATTCAAAGAAACACCCGGTACAAGAAAATTCAAAGACAATAAATAATTTAACACCAAAGAGAGTGAAAACATACTCTGAATTAGATATCTTCAACATAACTTCAATAAAATACTTAAAATATAGAACGAGAACTGCAAAAATTCTTGATAAAAAAAACAACGTAGTCATCATAACAGCTGTAAAAAAAATATGAATTAAGTAGATATTCTTCAAGATGCCCAACCTTTCAATATTATTTAATTTAAACTTTTTAAATTCCCCATAAATCTGAGGTAACTGCCAACATTTCTTTCCCTCGCTGGTCTGGCCCGGCAGCCCAGCACCGCATCCGAAATACCTCCTCTGCAATCGACACACACGCCGCCGTCCACTGGCCAGCGGGGAGAAATTTCTCTTTCTTCCCTCGGGTTTCCCTACGCGCGCCGCAAACGACAATCCGGAACCCCGGTCCTGCCGCAATCGACACTCGACCCTTCTGACCTGGGGGATTAGTGCCGCAAACGAGATAGCGACCTCGAGTACGGCCCGGGTCCGGTGATAGGGGATCACCGAGGGGAGGAGGCGGCTTAGCGGAGCGGGGCTGACTGTTTCGTTCCAATAGTGTTCCGTTTCATATCTTTATGATATTATTTCAGAATCGTATTCCGCTTTGAAAAGTAATCCGACTGAGTCCAAAGGGCATGTTCATACTCCAATAGCCTGAGCGTGCCGGCGTGCAATAATCGACAGTTCGGACACGTTCACACTAAAATTTGGAGTATAAACATGCCGTTTGAACTAAATCGTTTAACTTCTTGTTGCCGAATACGATTCTAAAATAAGGTCCTGAACATATTGATCGGAACACTATTCGAACGGAACAGGCAGCACCCCTCTGCTTAGCCACCTAGTCTCCTCGGTTATCCCCTGCACTGGGCGGGACGAGGGTCGGCTGGCCGGTCTGAGGGTGGTGCAGGCGCGGTTTAAGGTCCGACTGGAGGCGCACCCCAGGTTGCCTACATACAGGGGTTTTGTCGCGCTATTTGCCTTCTTTCCAGGCGGATATCTATAGTGACCGAGTTATCGCCCCACGTCGTACACATGTTGCGTATGCACGGATTCGTGCTCAATTAGGAACAAAAATTGTCCCTAGTATTTTAGAGTGTAGGGGGGGCCACAATCATTCTCCTAATTGTGCACATCTTAGATTTCGAGAGCAAAGCGAGCGTGAAGCCAGATTTAAACTTAATTTTTTTAAGATAAGGTAAAATTTTATATGCGTTACTTATTGCCCTCCCCCTAGCCAAAATGTGAGGGGGGGGGGAGGGAAATTGCCCCGCTGACCCCCCCTCCCCCCGTTGAGGACGCCCCTAAATCCAACTGCAAACTGCGACTCCGCACAGCACGTGCTCAGAATTAAGCGACAAGTTAAGTCGAAAAATGCAACTGGAGGTGGAGGAGGAAAGGAGCGGCCTGTCCCGTCTGTCCCCCAACTAAAAACAACACAGTTATAGTACTAAAAGCTATTTTACGCCGGCCCAGCAGCTTAGTTTGGGCCTCTCCCACATAATTAAATATGCGACTTTGTAAGAAATCGTTCGTTTCGTCCACAGTTGCGCATTCAATCATGCAATTTAGCATGTGACCCCCTCGCACGTGAGTGATCTGAGTGAAGACAGGTACACATGGGGAGTATTGGCAGTGCAAAGTGTTGGACACTGCAATAAGGCGTATTCACAGCAGAGAGGGGCACAGGTATACGGATCGCTTCGTGGACGTTATCGAGCCTCGACATAACGTAATATGGACTAAAATGATAAAGGACTATTCTGTCGTGGACCTGTTACCCTGGACATTACTACCATGGACTAAATATCATGGACATTACACTGTAATTCTTAATGCAATAAAAACTACGATTTGAGTGCAATAAATAATTATTGCTCCTGTGGGAGCGAAAAAAAATTATTGCACTTTATAAGTATTGGATATTACACTCAAGTGAGATAATTCTCATACCATTTGAAGCGTTAAACGAATTATCGCTCGTTTGCTGCATTAAACGCAAATTATCGCTTATTTTGAGCAATCATGATTGCATAAAAATTCATTTACTGATGCATTTTTCGAGCAATAACTTTCTTATTGCTCTCCCAGGAGCAATATTTTGTGTGTATCGCTTTGAGGAATCATCGCAGCAAATTGTATGATATTTATCGCTTTTCGGATAACAGTGTATATCTCATGGACAATTTTCCAGTGGACATTATGTCTGGTACACTGAGAGAAATGATTCGTTGCAGCCATCAAAATTTTGATACCCATAATCAAATTTTGTTCGGTCGGTCCCGGTTAGTAAAAGGCATCAAAATTTTAGTTACTGTAACCGAAATTTTAGTTGCTCTAACCAAAGGCTTAGTTACCGTGACTAAAATTTTGATGCCCATGACCAAACGGAATCGATCAAACAATTTTTTATGGCTGCAATGAAACATTTCTCTCATTGTAAAGCTGTACAGAACGTGAGACTTGAGCGTCGGGCTGCAGTGCGAGGCTCGTCCCGCCACAGGGGAGGGTGAGGGGGCGCCAGCGTGCCCCGCCCCGCCCCGCCAGCCGCGCCCGCCCTGCTCGAGAGTTCTTCACTCTCAGCCCACTTACGTACATTTTGTAAGTAACCACTAAAAATTTTGTGCAGCAGTAATACTTAGGAAATTACTAAGTAATAAGCACAATTTCTTAGTTATTTATTTAGCAATTACCAATGATATTAACAATTTAATTACTTCGAAAAAAAGTTCGTAAAATACTTAAGAATTTGTAAGGAATACTTAGAAATTACTAAATATTTTCCAAAGTTTAAAATTTTTAGTCGCCTACGAAAGAAAAAGTCATTAGTGGGCTGAGAGTGTTCATACCAGATCCCCAGTCCTTCGTCTCACTTTTCCATGACTTCATCCTTCCAGACCAATAAACAGCGATTTTCCCTGACTTCAGGCGCGGATGAAGGGGCGACGGAGGACTCCTCTGTGAGGAAGAAAAGTAGGAAGACAGGCCACAGCCCACTAGTGACTTTCTCTTAAGAAGACGACTAAAAATTTTTAGCTTTGGAAAATATTTCGTCATTTTTAAGTATTGCTTTTACATTCGTAAGTACTTTGCGAACTTTTTTCTGGGTAATTAAATAGTTAATATTATTGATCATCGCTACATAAACAAGCAAGAAATTGTGCTTATTACTTAGTAATTTCCTCAGTATTTTTGCTGCACAAAATCTTTAGTGGTTACTTAGAAAATGTTCATAAGTGGGCTGAGAGTGCAGGAACATAACAAGACGGCAATTGTTCTGAGCTGTGATTGGTCGAGAGCGGACGAACTGTTCAAAACAAGACCCGTATTGTTATGTTCCTCACTGTTTATTGGCTGAGCGATAGCGAAGCCTATTACGCCACTGGAGTGCTAAAAAAGTTCAATGTCCGTGTGTCTGTCTGTCTGTCTGTCTGTGTGTCTGTCTGTGTGTCTGTTCGCACGATAACTCGAGAACGATTCAAGATATCGACCTGAAATTTTTACTGTAGCTTCTTGGCCTAAAAAGCTCGGACGAGTTCAAATATGAACACTCTAGCTCAAAAATTAACCCTGCTAAAAATAGATTTATATATTTTTTAAAAAAATAGATTTTAAATATTCACTCTCAGCCCACTTACGTACATTTTGTAAGTGACCACTAAAAATTTTGTGCAGCAGTAATATACTTAGGAAATTACTAAGTAATAAGCACAATTTCTTATTTATTTATTTAGAATATTACCTATTTAATTACTTAGAAAAAAAGTTCGTAAAATACTTACGAATTTGTAATTAATACTTAGAAATTACTAAATATTTTCCGAAAGTTTAAAATTTTTAGTCGTCTACGAAAGAAAAAGTCATTAGTGGGCTGAGAGTGTTACAAAATTTTAAGGTGTCCTAAGGGGTATCTCGGCGAGTTGCGACCCCTTGGATGAAAATTTCGTCCGTTTTGCTCTATCTCTTACTGTTTAGCCGCTACAGCGGTAAATGTGGACGAAAAGTCGTCAAAATACATGTTGGGTGTTGTTTTCAGGGTAATCTGTCGAGATGCGATCCTTGGAGCAAAAATTTTGTCTGTTTGGCTCTGCGGAGAAGGGTTTTGGGGCTCGGGCCCTTCGCGTAAAAATTGGAAAATTGGTTACATAATGAAAAGAGGCGAGCGGGGGTCCAGGGGGCGGTAGCCCCCTGGCCTATTTTAAATAAAGAAAAGTGGGGTCCAGGGGGCGGCAGCCCCCTGGCTTAAATGAGTAAATCTCAAATCATGCAGGCTCGTAATAAAGAAAAGCGGGGGTCCAGGGGGCGGCAGCCCCCTGGCTTAAATGAGTAAATCTTAAACCATGCAGGCTCGTAATAAAAAAAAAAAAAAGCGGGGGTGCAGGGGGCGGCAGCCCCCTGGCTAGAACGAGTACATCTTAAATCATGCAGGCTCGCGAGCGCCGCAGGCCTTGGTAGATGTACGCAAGCCCGTCGCAGCGTAACAGTGTTTCGCGATCTATCGCGAAGCCTGTTACGAGAGACGGTGTCTGGCGCACGGAGAAAACGACGTCTTGGTTTTCAAGCAGTTTTGGAAAAACCAAGATGCTCTTATGGAGAAAATACATGGGATTTGTGAGGCATCTTGAAAACCAAGACGCCAGTTTCTCCGTGCGTACATCTACCTAGTCACTTACTGTGACGTCACATTCTTTTTCATGTGAAAACTGTCACATTCTTTTGAATGTGACAATTAAATTTGCCCCGCATATTCTGACCGATTCATATAATAAAAAGAATGTGCCAATAATGTTAAACAATGTAACACCTTTCCCATGTAAAAGAACGTGACGTCACAGCAATTGAGTAACAGTGCTGGTCTGTATTCCTACTCTTCTTCCTCAGAGTAGACCAATAGACAGTCGCCCGGAAAGAAGGCAAATTGCGCAACAAAACCCCTGTGTGTAGGCAAACTGAAGTACGCTCACCCCTCATTTCAGCTGGACCCTAATCACGCTTGAATGAGAGGTCCATTGACCGTTAAATACAGCAAAACCAAGACGCAACAATATTATTGCTGCACAAGAAAATTAAAATGAAAAAAATATTCTTCATGTGCGCAGTGCGAATGAGCAGCGCGACGCGGAGGAAATCCACCGAGGCTACAGAGCCGAGGACACTGTAATCACAAGCGTTCAAATAACACGCGTGGAGCACCTCAAGCGAGGGGTATTCCTGTGACCAGACTATTACGACGCTCCGAAATTGTACAGAATGTGGCAACGACACAAAAATAAGGAAAATATGGAGAATTTTGGCAACGACGCTCTTATTACGCTTCTATTCCGCATACAATTACGCCTTTATTACGAATAGAATGACCCGACTATTACGCGAGTGCATATCCCCGCGACCTCAAGCTGAAGAAAAAACGTGTACTCCGCACGGGTGACGTCCAACACCTCTGTTGCACACATTCCCGTGGCAAACATGGCAGTCAACACACACATGGGCCTTTGACATAAGCGTGAAGAAAGGTACTTAAAAGTTGTGTGCCCGTTGAACACTTAAGATTACACTGCAATATCTGCTTTCGACTTGAAACTCTCCCTGACCGTGAGCCGGGGGCGCCACGCCGCGCAGAGGGCCGTGCTCTGCAACACCGCTACGGGGCGGAGGAGGAGGCCACCGCACGGTAAACGAAAAACTCGGATCCCGAGGCATGCCAATAGAAAGGATTTGGATTTTAGGAACTTTAATTCCAATTTAGTTAGCTTTGCTCGGTTTCGAGCATTCAAACCCTGATTACGAGTCGCTCAGCTCTCATTCGGGCGATCGGTGAAAAAGTCAATAAGGCAAGCTGTCTCGGAAACGGGAAGAGGACAACTCAGTTTTGAGAGTTAAACTCTATGTTTCAGGAAAGCATCCCTCCGATTTTAGGTGCCGAAGTTCGAAATCGAGGAAACCTCTAAAAACGGGATCGATGCCTCGGAATCCGAGTTTTTCGTTTCCCGTGCGTCCCCCGCGTCCACCCAAACGTAGAGCAAAGACTTGCAGCGCAACAGCGTGAGGGGAGCGTGCGCCCCGCGCCACCGGGAGAGACGTGTACCGCGCGCGGGTACTCTGGAAACCCAAGTGTGTGAATGTCACACACTTCTAGGTGCGCAAATGCCCATTCGTGCACTTGGAGGCCAAAGTGTGTGAATTTCCAAGGAAAATCCACACCTTTACGACATCAAGTGTACGAATGGACATTCGCACACATCCAAGTGTACGACATTCGCACACTTGTGTTTCTAGAGTACTCTCAGAGCTACCGGCGGTTACACTCGGAGTTCAGAAACAGAGAAATAACTGGAAGGAGCATAACCTGTGGATAGTTAAATTAAAATTCACGAAATTTCCTGAAGTTTTAAATTACTTTAAAAATTCTGGGAAATCGAAAACATTCATGAATAGATTGCTTCGGCTCGCCCCGACCCGCCCCTCCCCGCGGCGCGCACCTCGGTGCCCAGCGCCTGGTGATGAAGGCAGCATGAGCGACACGCCCCGCCCCGCCTCTTGTACAGCATGACCATTCTTTGCGTTCCCCGCACAGCCAGCTCTCGTAAATTTACGACCGCGCAAATAAATTCACAAGTCCGAGTCAAAATCCTAATTTCCGAAAACAGTCCCACAGAGTGCCTGCTGCGTGCCCGAGCCCCGCCTGCCCCGCACGCACGCACCCCGACGGTGACTGGGGTCTCCAGCACGCAGCACAGCGCGCACAAACTCTGTGTCATAAAGGGTTTCTTGACTTATTGAGATTTTATTGCCGAAAATAGTGCCACTGCGTGTTCAGAAAGGACAAAAGCAATCCGTACTTTTTAGCAGCATGAGAGACCGGTTTCCATGTGGAAATTAACGTGGAACTGGCCAACCTGTGACAGGTTTAGATTGAATGTGCAAGGGGTCCAAGTAAACTGTATTTCCTCCTACACCCAATAAGATATAGTGCCAACTGCATACATTTCTGAAAAGAGAAAGCTTTGGAGAGTTCAAAAAAATTCTAACGCTAACGCGTTAAACGGCCCCCTAGGTTTTAAAACTCGCCACAAAATGAGAAAAAAACTGCATAAGAACTGTCAGAAGTATTGAGAACGTGCACTTAACACAGGAGATACATTTACATGATGCGTCAAATAGAGTATTATCAAACCTCCCAAAACCCACTTTTAATTTGTTGAGAAAATTTTAGACATTACAGAAAAACAGACTTCAAAGCTTTGGGTTGAGAAATGATCGAACCAAAATAATACTGCACATACTAACGGGCTATGTAGTATTTTGTGCATAACTACGAACAACGGCGCAAATAGCCCACGTAACTTACGTAAAATTTTGTGCATAACTACGTGCAAAATTATGCGTAATTTATGTACACTCTCAGACCTGTACTGATTATTTTGTCAGTTAAAATGTTAGAATTCTCAAAATCACACACACACACACACACACACACACACACACACACACTCTCACAAGCCTGCGCGCGCGCGTGGGGTCTCTGACACACGCGTGGTCTAAAAAATCCACTGTCGAGAGAAATCAAACTTTCGGGCGAAAGTAAGAAGGCCTCTTACAGGGGCCTAAAACAGCACAACGAGCGGACGTAACTTTTCACGTTCAATTTTAAAAGCATGTCTCAGATAGTTAAAATTTAGCGATTTGGCCATAATTTGGCTAGAGTTAAGTAGAGATGCGAACCGATGCGAATAACCGTTCCGAGGGTGAAAGGAGCACTGTAAATATGAGTTTCATGTTTCTGACTAAAATAGAGCGAGGCATACCGGGTGTCCCAGAGAATACACGGAAGTGTTGTGGGATTGCCTACTCGCCAGAGCTACAGGGGCTATGGTGCCTTACGGCCGGAGAGGGTAAACAGACCCACAACGCTGCCGTGTGTTCTCTGGGACACGTCGCCCTAACGGAGTGAGGAAATTCTATATCGCTCATTTGGCGCCCCTAAAGTAAACAGCCGCTCGAGCCGCCAGCTCAGCCCTGCCCGTCCCACCTACCTCACCCCCGCCCGCCCGATAGCCCCTCCGCCCGACCCGAGCCGGCTCAAGTGCCTCGCTCACAATCCACTTGGAAATTAAGACCCAGTCCCCAAATTTTAAATTAGAACCACAGGTTTATCTTAGAAAAGCAGGACCTTACAACGACCCTCTTATTGGATTTCGCTGATACTGTATTTTGGTGGTTGGTAGTCCCTCTAGGTGGAAGTTCAAAGACAATAAATTAGACCCCCCCAACAAAAATTATGTTGGGATATATTGGAAATTCGAGTTGTTTTTTTTTTTGCAGCCAATTTGGGTATTTTTAATAAACTTGCGTTGGCATTTTGGTTTAGTACTAAAATTTGAACGAGGAACACGAGGGAAGCCTCGGATTTCACCAACGACAACTTTTTCATGGGGAATTTTCAATTTTTATCGAAAAAAATGCATGAAAAGTCTCAAATCTTGGGATTTGCGAGATTATATCCACCAGCCAATCAGGGATATCGTATTCCGATGCAAAAGTGATCAGCTGAATCCAAACATCACCCGACCAGATTTTTCCGGAGATATACCACTTCAAAGTTGGCCAATTTTACTTTCGTTGTAAACATGTCGAGTTTTCACATTGTGGCTCGTACCTGAGAATGGTGGCGGTGGATCCTAGCGGCTCGGGTGTTGTGCTCGGGTCGGGGGCCTCTGGCGCCTGCCAGGCCAGGCAGGCCAGAGACCCGTGCCGCCACACAGACTGGTGTGGCCGGTGGCCTACCCTGCCCCTCCCCGCTCTCCCCACCACCTCCATTATACCTTTCGTCTGCCGACTGATTCAGAAGGTCGCTCTCCTCCCTCCGTCCTTGTCGCACCCACAGCTGTGCCCTATGCTGGCCATGATAGTGCTCCGTGAGTGCGACGAGGACAGATGTATTATAGCGAACTTCGAACAGGGGCGTAATTAGGCGCGTCGTAAGGGGCGGGGCGATGTTTATCAAATTGCCTATCTTCAGGGGTAAATCTTCATTTTTGTGGAAAGCTGTTGCTTTGTGTTTTCCCTAGATACCACGTAGATTTTCCAGCCGATTGGCAGTTTCTAGAACCGAAAACTGACTTTGGTGTCGCTTTGAAAGTTCGTTTACGAAAAATTGACGATTTGACTAACAAGTGCTCATTACAGCGTGTCACGTCGGGTGCTTCGCGCGATCTGTTCGATGATATGCACGGTCTACAATAGACCTCTCGCCCATCCGCGAGCGAAGCGAGCGCGAAGAAAAAAAAAACACGGGACTTTATTTCTCACAAGTCCTCCTATGAGAACAAAAAGCACTTAGGGCGCATTGGCTTCACGTGTATGCACCTAAAGCTCTAACAGATCGCGAGCGAAGCGAGCGAAAAAATAGTCTGGTTCGTGGAGGCAACGAAATTTTATCCTTAATATACTGAAGAAGGCGACAGGTTGGAGTTCCCCTGCAAATTGGGTAAATTTTCTGTTTATACTGTAACTCAAAAGGCGTCAAATTTCTGTTCTTTTGTGGCGTCACACATCGAAAAAAGAAACATACCCTTTTTGTGACCTTTTTTTTTTCGGCGACACATAAATGTGTGACATTTTTCGGCGACAGTTTTGTTTCCAAAAGCTCCGTGTGTCACCTAGAATCTTACACACTCATTTTGAATGCGCTGGATGCGGTTTAGACACACTGTAAAAAATTTCTATGGTAGATTTCCTATAAATGTATCTGACGCTTTTCACATATACATGTATGGGAATTTTCCTATACACGCGTGTCGCAATTTTACCATACACGATAGTATTCTTACCATACATGTATAGGAAATTTCCTATACACGTGTGTAGGGTATATACGATATATGTGTGGTGGTCCCACCATAAATGTATAGGAATTTTCCTATACATTTGCATCCATTTCAAAACAGAAGATAGAGTTTTCTTTCTTTCCTGTACTGCTCTCATCTTCCTTTCATTTCACTTTGCTTGTCTAATTTAATTGTTACATGTAAATAGGCATTGAACTTACGAAGAATTACCTTACCTGAAGAAGAGTTGAACCCGGACCTCTTAGCTGCGAATCCGTCACGTTGACCACTGAACCACCAGGACGAGATGGGAGACGCGCCCCAGCGTGTCCAGGTCATCCCGAGGTCGCGCGCTCCTCCGGCCGGGCCAGACCCGGATCGGGGATGGCCCGGTGAGGAGGAGTGAGCGGCCCGGGAGGCGTGGCCAACTGTTTACAGTTCGTGGAATTTTCGACCAGATGTTTTGATGTTGGATGCATTTACCTTCCTGCCTTTCGTGAACTTTTTACCACTGGCATGCGATATTGCTTCACTCTGAATATCTAAGAATAATATTTGGAACTGTCTTCGGACTGCTCATAACTACATCAGATACAATGAATAACCAAATGAAACACAATTTGGTACTGATTGTACCAAATGTGTTTAATTATATATGAACACAGAAGTCCGGTGATCTTTAATTGAGCATTGAGCATTGAGAGTGTCCTCCCTCAATGTACGACCGAGCAGTGAATTGTAAGCGCAATCAAATTTAATGCGGCGACCCATCTTTTTTTTAAAAGAACTAACAGTGTATAGCAAAATTTCCATATCGTCAAGTGATTTTCCTATACATGCATAGCAGAGTGTGCCCTCCACACATGTATGGCAAATTTCCTTGACATTTGTGGTGGTTTCCCTATATAGTTTGGGGTTTTCCCATACACGCTTTGAGGTATGGTAGATTTCCTATACATTTATAAGATTTTTCAGGAACCATACCATGTATAGGAAATATCCCATACAAGCGTATAGTAAAAATCCCAACATTTTTTACAGTGCAAACTACAAGCATACCCTCGGCAACAGAGAGCCGTAATCAAAATCTGGAAAAACAAAGGATTCAATGAGACGCTTTCTCACAGCTGGTGGTAGCAAAAATTTTTGCCGCGAGAGAGCGAGAGAGAGAGCGAGAGAGAGAGAGAGAGACGGAGAGAGAGAGAGAGAGAGAGAGAGAGAGAGAGAGAGAGAGAGAGAGAGAGAGAGAGAGAGAGCACGCGGCGGAGCGCTGCCAAACACTCGTGGGGCCGATGCGCAGATTTTCAATGCCAGTTGTACGTTACGGATCACGTTTGTGATGTACAAAAACGTAAATGTTGTCATTGGCTTTCACGAAAAAGTCGTAACACTCTAATTTTTTTTCCACGTTGATTTTACAGTTAACACCCAGTCTCGCGAAAATGTAATAAATTTTTAACACTAAAATTTCAATGTTATCAGTCAAAGACTTACGACATTTCACGACATTTCATCGCGAGAGACAAAGAGAGAGAGAGAGAGAGAGAGAGAGAGGGAGTGAGAGAGAGAGAGAGAGAGAGAGAGAGATGGCAACGAGTGCTGGCTGGTGATGGCAGCGGCAAAAACCTGAGGGGGAGGGCGGCCCGCACCAGGATAGGGTCGCCGTCGTACTCACGGCAGGAGTCACACGGGAGGACTTAATGGCGGAAGGGGGAGGGGGGGGGGGCTGCCAACCGGTTTTTTTCGTTAACGGAAAAAAACCATCGAAACAAACCGTTTTTTTTTCCGTTCGAAACGGAAAAAAACGGAAAAATTCCAAAAATTCCCCAGAGATGTAAGGAGTGGATTTTAGATGTTTATCAAGACAAAAAAAGGAAAAAGTGACCATATGGATGGGTCATCGGTAGAAAAGAGACATAATACCTTCACTTTTTATCATTTTAATTCGAAATTTAATTCGAAATAAAATAAAAACAATACGAAATAACATCCCAGCCACACTGTTAAACCAAGTGTACAACTGCTCAAAACTTGTATGTGCAACTTCCAGTCTGACACGTGCAAGTGTGCAACTCATCAGTTGTGCAATTGCAAGTGTCAAACTCGCCAGTTGTACACTTGTAAGTGTTTAGCTCGTAGTTGTGCACTTGCAAGTGTTAAACAATAAGGAAAGTGTTGCACGGGGACAGTTGAACACTCCCAAGTGCAGAACTGTCGAGTTAAACACGAACAAGTGTACAACTGGCGAGTTTGACACTTGCAATTGCACAACTACACTGTTAAAACCTTGCGAAGAAATGTTTCGCATTACGAAGAAAATCGTTCGTAAGCTGCGAAGCATTTGGCTGCTTTGTATTGCGAAGCATTTTCTTCGTAGTGTGCGAAGAAATTTCTTCGCAAGGCAAGGCTTGCGAAGAAAATACTTCGTATTGAGAAGCCTTACGAAGCAGCCAAATTCTTCGCAACGCTGCGAAGAATTTTCTTCGTAAGAATTTTACAGTGTGCCGAGTTGCACACTTGCACGTGTTAGACTGGACGTTGCACACTTACAAGTGTTGAGCAGTTGCACACTTGGTTTAACAGTGCAGAATGACCACCACACTTTATGTAAGCAGCAGGCCCAGCGCGAAGATTTGAACCGAAATCAACCTGCAAACGAGTTTTCGCCGTCACATTAGTACTTATTTGGTTTAAAATGTCCACAATAGCCGAATCTAAAATCTAATCCACTCTTCGATACTTGCAAAAACCTCTTACCTCGATAATATTGGCAAATTTTATGGAAAATAGGCATAAAACAATAAAAACGTTTTTTCCGTTTAAAACAAGGTTTTTTTAGGCCGCGGAAAAAAACCGTTCGAAACGTTCGAAACATCGGAAAAAAACAGGTTTTTTTCCAGGCTGTCCGAACACTTCTCTTAAAAGCTTACGGTGAATTTCACTGTAAGCTACGGTGAACTTGGCATCACCGTAACTTACGGTGGATCTCACTGTACGCTACGGTGAATCTAGGGGAT
>JAHWGI010000540.1:35000-209259 GCA_029379305.1 Frankliniella fusca
ATTCTTCGTAACGTTGACAAAGACTTTGCCTCCGTCGTAATGATTCGTAATGCGAAGCATTTTCTTAGCAAGCACTGCCTTACGAAGACATTTGTTTGTACACTACGATAAAAATGCTTCGAAGCAGCTAAATGCATTGCAGCTTACGAACGCTTACGGACAGTTTTCTTCGCAAGGATTTATCCCCGTGTGGCAGCGGTAAGCTGAATAGCACTTGACATCCACCTGAAAGAGTAGACGGTTTTCACGCCCCGGTCCGACGCCAGTTTGTCGGTTTCCAGTGCGCTTCGCGGCGGTATTCAGACCATTTTCTAAACTCGTCGGGGCCAGAATTGGCCCGGAATACCGATTAACTGGCGACGTAATGGCGTCGGAAAACGGTCGAAATGCGAACTGAAAAACGAGTCGTTTTCATGCGGCTTTCAGTCCGCTTTCTGGTGATCGGGGGAGGCGCGGCAGATGGGGTTGCTGGATGAGAAACTCGCCGCTCATTCGTACCCGTGTGAGAAGGGCATGAGACAGTGTGGCCGTCTAAATCGCGTCTGAATCCGCTCAGGCCGCGAAAAAATGAATGTCGCTTGGGGGGGGGGGGGGGGGGGGGGGGGGGCGACCCGCCGCTGCTAGGCGGATGCGAACCCTTCGCCAGCACCGTCTCTCAGTCGGAAACCGGTGCCGTATCCACTGGGCCAGAGTGAACACGTGAAGGGAGGGCTCCCCGCCGTCCCTATCTACCGCTCGGTGACGGCGCGGAACTTAGCGCTGTAGTTGACTTTGTCGGGTGAAGTACGGGTGAAAGTAAAGTCCAGGTGTCATGGAGCGCATTGCAATAGAAAAAATACATTTAACATTGGGTTGCCTCCTGTGTCCCACACAGCATGGTAAGACGGCTCAAAAAATATTGATACGACTTAAAATGTCGCGTATTACATCACAACATACCACCACCGTCTGACACACAGTAGCCAGTAGCCAGCGAAAGTATGAATATTCATGAATTTGAGACCGTCAGTACGACAAAAGAGGACGCTACAGGAAAATATGAACTACCCGTCCCTGGAAATCATGCCTTCAGTATCAAAAACGCGCGTCAACTCGTCAGGCGGTTTTGAGCTATTTATTAAAAACTCAAATTGAAAATCGCCATTTTCATACTTTTCTGAGTAATTCCTGGCATCTCTTTTAGCGTTGATAAAATACAGACTGCTTTACCGATTTCAAAGGTAGACATGTCAAAAGAAAGAGAAACGTAGATCGGGTTACTAGTCTGTTCAACAGTTTGAAATCCAGATTGATTGTTCGGAGGCGTGTTCGGGTGGCCCCGCCCTGCCCGGCCCTGCCCTGCCCGGTCGGCTCCAAAGCGAGTTAGACGCGGGCGGAAGTAGAGGTCTCAGACGGGCGGACATCGGCGCGTTTTGCGAGTCCAAGTGCCGAGCGGCTCCGAGCCCGCCCCGGCTCGTCCGACACATCTCGGGCCGGGCCGGGCCGGACACCGGGTTGTCCAGCTGTCCGCACAGACAAATTTTGAATTTAGAGAGCCAACGCGTGCCCACCGTTAAACTGCATGATACTAGGATGCCTAAAATTTGCCGCCGCATCGGATAGGCACCTATATTCCAGGAATGGAGTTGTTTTTATCTTTTTTTGAAATGTTTGGTTATCCGGCTCTCGTTAGCCATCGCTAGTTCGATACGGGTGGCGCCACTAGCGGCTCCAAAGTGAACTAGAAATCCCGTCCGCAGTGTCCGCCCGTCTGAGACCTCTAGGCGGAAGGGGTCAGACCACCTGCCCTTGTGAATGAACTCGGCAAGTTTGTGCGACTGCAAGGCTCATCTGTTGCACTCTGACAACTCCCTGCCGTTCACCTCCTCCCCACCACCACCCGCTCCACCCCCACCCACACACATCACGTCGAGCTCTAAACGCAAATCAGCAGACTTTCTCATTCCGCCGCGAAATGGCGTCGCGAAAATTGTCGTTGACGCCTATTTCGTGCAGTAGTCTTCCGAGCCACAGAATAGTCCAGCTCTCCTTGTTGCTCCCGAGTGGTCTCCATGAGGCGCGAGAGACAAACTATACCATTCTTTGGCTGGGAAGACGAAGATAAGGTCGGTGTTTCGATATGTACCGATACCGATAAAGAAAACGTTATCGAACTTGGCTAACGTTCTCCCATTATCACACAGCCCTACTGGTGCGGCAGGAGCAGCACCCCTGTTTCTCCTCAGCCAGGAGGGGAACAACATCCGCTCACGTGCGCGAGGGAGCGCACATTCAACTTTACACGCGCAAACCCCTGCGACCAACGTGTCGGCCGCGAGAGCCTTCACAGCGTGACTCTGGCTCAGCGGCCGGCTCAACGCCTGGGAGGTAGGCAGCCTGGCGGCCAAGCGTTTCGAGCAGGGAGTGAAACCCGAGGGTACCCGCCATCACCGCCGCGAACTTGAAACGCCGGCCGACCACTGGCCGACCACGCCGCGTGTCACAGGCACGTTACGATCAAGTCACAAGCACGCCACGAGCACGCCACGAGCACGTCACGAGCATGTCACGAGCACGTCACGAGCACGTCACGAGCACGCCACGAGCACGTCAGGAGCACGTCACGAGCACGCCACGAGCACGTCACGAGCACGCGAAGATTTTTCCATCACTCCGCGACGAGTTTTATTTCTTTTCACAGTGACTTCAAAGCACGCCTTAGGAAATGCATACCTGACATGGTATGCACTAGGAAGTGCATACCTGCCATGGCATGCACTTGGAAGTGCATGCCTGCTATAGCATAATGCTATGGTAAGTACCCACACGCTAACTGGCAATGCACTTTTTTGTACATGTGAAATGTACGCATATAAACGTGCGGATTTATGTAAAAAAATCGTGAAGAATTATGTAGAATATTGTACATGAATCTGTTTATTAGTGTGCATTTTTTCGACATGTAATAAACTCTGCAGATCTATGCACAATATTTTACATAATTCTGTAGGAATTTTTTATACATAAATCCGCACGTTTATATGCGCTCGCTACATCTTATGAACTTTTTTTATACGCAGCTACCGATTTCTGTAAACATGCCCCATTTATGAATAATTTTGTGCCCAGTTATGAACAAAATGAGCAAACTATGAACAATTTTCTTCATAATTGCGCTCAAAATTATGCGTAAATAGAGCATGTTTACAGAAATCTGCAGTTGCGTATTGAAAAAGTTCATAAAAATTTAGTGTGCGTACATTTCACATGTACGAAAAAGTACATTGCCAGTTAGTGTGCACTTCTAACTGCAAACCATGGCAGGCCGGGCCCTCACCTTGATATTCTGGGGTTTCTTCGAAATGTTCCCGACGCAAAATTTCTTGTAGGCAACTGGATTGCTTTTAGTACGTCGTGACAAACCTAAAACGTTCTTGTTCTTGTTGCAACCCTTTCCACCAGTTCGCCAGTCACTGTGAAAAATTGTCGGAGGTTTACGGGAAATTTTTCCACAAAGTGGAGTTGTAAAATTACGATCACTTATCGTACAATTACACGCAGTACCAACCGACTTGAAATTCAATTACAAGCAAAAATGGGCTGTCGTAAGTTTACAGCACTTTTCGTAAGTCGTAATTTACAAAATAAACCGTTAATCTACGAACATATTTTTCAGAGTGATGGTTCGTGCAGGTTCGCCTACCCAGGTCGCCCCAATGGACCGCACCCCTAACTCATTCGTATTCTTACGGAGGCAAGTCTACGATAAATTTCGTACTTTTCTGAAAAAAAAATGTCATAACTTACGAACAAATTTCGTACATGCAGTCTATTTACTCGATTGGTGAATTTTTGACTTCTTCTCTTGCATTACGGAAAATGCTGAGTTCTTAGAACATGACAATCAAGATTGGTATTGAAAGCAGATGATACCGCAACACTGTAAAAAATAGTTGTCAGGAGACAAGAGGTTGCACGACGAGCACCTTGTTCTCGAACAAAGGAGTTGTTTTTAGTATTACACTGAAAAATATCCGTATGATCTTCCCATATGGCCCCATACAAGAAACTTATGTGCATGGAACGGTATGGATGTGTTGTGACGTCACAACAAAACTGTTGTTAACTTTTTAACTAACACATTTTGTCGGAGAACAGTGAAGTTTGTAATTGATAACCTTTCTGCGCAGTAACAAGGCCAAAACCCTTTTTTTGAAAAAAAGAAATTTGTTGAACTCTTGACCTTTGACAAAAAGTTTGTTTTTAAACAACAAATGTTGTTTAAAAAGTTAACAACACTTTTGCTGTTAATCAACAACAACATTTTTTACAGTGAAGTGAAATTCGACACCTTAGACTGAAAGGCACGCAGTTCAGCTGCGCGATCCGAAAGGCACGCAGTACACACTAAACCCTTATGCACTTTTTTGTGCATAAGCCTTGCAGGATTTTACACAACCATAGTTATGCACAATTTTTCCAGCATAACTATGCTTAACTCTGTTCCTTATGCACAAATTTGTGCAGAATTATGCACAATGTGTAACATAGTTATGCATAAAATTTTGTGCATAACTATGGTTGTATAAAATTGTGCATAAGGGTTTAGTGTGTACAGCCGCCCATTCCAAGACTAACGCAGTTCAGCCGTGCGGTCCGAAAGACACGCAGTTTACCGCTCCAGACATAGGAACTGCGTGAGTCTCGGATTGAGCGGCTGAACTGCGTGTCTTTCGGAGCGCGCGGCTGAACTGCGTTAGTCTTGGAACGAGCGGCTGGACTGCGTGCCTTTCAGTCTAAGGTATCGAATTGCTATGGGGTGCGCGTTGTGCGACAATTTGTGTGTGAACGCAAACGATGTAAACGACGCCCGCAGCGCCGCGCCGAGCGCCTGCGGGGTTGGGAGGACAGAGGAGTCCCCGGCGGCGTGGCGGACCGAAGCGGTCGCTGGCGGGGAGGAGCTGTTAGAGCTGCGCGCGGGGAGAAGGTGTCATTGTTCCGCGCGGACTGCGCGCCAGCCAGCCACCCCATCCCCCCCGCCCCCCCGACCCCAGGCAGCGCCGCGCCATAATATTGTAAGGTTACGCGATTGGTTTCTGGACTCGAGAGTACAAGCTAGCTGACACCTTAATGTCTTGTACTGTTCAGAAAGTAAAGCTGTCATCTGCTAAAAATCAGTAACATAATTTACAACATGGTATTTTCCCGACACACGTGTATAGCAGAGTAGTTTTCCGCCAGTGGTCACGTGGTGAGGGAGCGGTGGGGCCGCCAGCGCTCGCCCCGCCGGACTGCTCCCGGTGAGCTGCCTGTCACCCCTCCACCCCCAGCGAGTAATAACATCAGTAAATAGCACCCAAAAAAAAAAAAAGGATACACAAAATCAGAAAAACAGAGGGAAAATGAACGAAAAACCCATATAATATTTTGGAAAAATCACAGATTGGTAGAACACATCAAAATCTATCAAGAGATTACAGAAATTTTGCGAAGAGAAAATCAAAACAAAAACCAAGAATCAAGAAAATAATAAAACTGTTTTAGAAAAGACTAAACACACGGAACTGTGACCGCAAAAGTTCCGGAGGGCCGGAACTTGAAACACTGCAAATCTGAGAGTCATGTTTCTGACTGAAATAGAGCGAGGCATATAACGTCGCCCTAAAGGAGTGAGGAAATTCTATATTACGACACGCGTGTTTAGGAAAATTCCTATACATGTATATGTGAAAAGCGTCAGATACATTTATAGGAAATCTACCATAGAAATTTTTTACAGTGTATCACTCCTCAGGAGCGATAAAATTTGGGTCACCAATCTCGGTCTCCTGAGAGCGAGAATTCTCACTCCTCGATTTACAGTGAAGCAGACGATACGTATGGTAGCTGTCGCTTTTCAATTAGACCGCAATATCACTGCACATGCAAGAGTGAGATGTCTCATCGCAAAGGAGTGAGATTTGTCCTCTTGCCCCATTTACGTGAGAGTTTAGGAGCCTCCGCTCTTACTGAGAAAGAATTTACAACATGACTCAAATTATGTGAAAAAAAGGATAAAAATCCTCTTAAAAAGGGCGAGGTTCCCCAATCCTCGCTCAAATAGGGCGAGATGTTTGAGACTATTTCTCTAATTGAGCGAGAAAACCAAACCTCGCTCTCGAAGACTAATAGAAAATATGTCTCGCTCTCCTGAGGGCGATAATCCTCGCTCTAGGTATTTACAGAGATAAGCGCTCTAGTGTAGGCACGCCTGGATCAGGTGAGCGGGGCTGCCGTCAGGACCATAACGCTCTCGCCCACACTCTCAGATTCTTACTAGACCTTTTTCACAACAGGCGTTAAGACATTTGCAAATATCCTTAATACATACCCTTTTCTCTCTAGCTATTGTCATGAAGAATTAGCTTGTATATAGGTTACATAGAAAAATGTGGGTAATCAAATAATAAAAAGGTTGGCAGTATAGTTGCACAAACCGCTTAGTAAGCCGAGTAGAAATTCGTCAACAGAATTCGTCCATAGCGGACTGAGGGTGCACACTGTTAAAAATACTCGTAAATTTACGACTTTTTTGATAACAATAATGTCGTTTTTAACCCTTGAATGGCGTATGTAGCCATTTGGCTACAACTGAAAGACAACGACCCTGATACGTTAATAAGCATCTGACGCTTCACATCTGGGGCTTAGTCGATTGTTCAAACCTTCCCGCGTCGGGAAATCGACATATCTCGATGTCGGGATTGATCAGTAACGAAGGGTGAAGAAGAAAAAACTTCATTCCGACACATGCAAGATGGCGGCGCTGTAGGCCAGAACCACATTAGCCGTAGCGGCTGGAAAAATAATTTTTGACTGCAAACAAGGGAAGTTGTTTTCCATTAAAAGGTGAAGTATAAGATCCCCAAAGTCGGTTTGGTGATATATTAAACCAGAGCAGTGCTAGACAGGCGAGAAAACAGTTGTAACCATTTGGTTACATCGGCCGGTCCCGGTAGGCTTTCTGGCGCCTTTTCCTTTTTAGGTATTGTTCCGTAATGTGATGTTTTAATCGCTTGGAACACTCTGATTCTATGTTTTACTTGATAAATTCTGTTATTATTCTATGCGAATTGTGAAATTCGCAGTATCTATTGCTTTTCCAATACACTGGAAATCTAAGTGTACAAATATCGCTCAGGTGCAGGTTTGTGAATATTTGGCGCACACTTGTAGGTGAGCGAACAACCATTCGCACACTTGTTAGGTGTGTGAATGGCTATTCGCACACTAGCAGGTGAGCGAATATACATGCTTACACCTAGAAAGCCCGACCTTCCCATGTGTTTCAACAAGTGTACGAATGGCCATTCGCTCACCTGCAAGTGTACGAATTGTCATTCACACACCTACAAGTGTGTGAATGATTATTCGCACACCTACAATCGTACGAATGGTCGTTCGCTCACCTGCAAGTGAACGATATACATTCGCTCACCTGCAGGTGTGCGACATTCAAACACTTGGATTTCCAGTGTAGTCGTGATGAAGGCAGGTGTGGGCACCGGCGGCAAAGACTCGCACTAGGTGCCCAGGTGCGGATCCGGGAGAGGGGGGGGAGGTAGGGAGGGGGGGGGGGCCTTTTTTTTGGACAATACTAACTTTTTGTTGTTGTTGTTGTTGTTGTTGTTGTTGTTGTTGTTGCTGTTGTCTAGAACAGTTAAGGTGATTTCCACATAGTCGAAATAAGTCGAAATATCGGAATGGCCAATGTGGCCAAATGGCTACAACTGTTTTCTAGGCGACGGTATGTGCGAAACTTTTGTCGGAGTTTCTTGAAATATCTTCTCTTAGGTCTAGTCTTACAAAAAAGACGGACTTTGCTTACATTTTAGCATTATTTCGAGAATTATGCACCAAAATGACCATTTGGTATCATTATATGAAGATTTTTGGCTTTTGCCACTCTATGCAGACTCCGATGTGTGGTTTTCTTTATGAATTCTGATAGTCCTCTTCGAGACAAATCCAATGATGCCCATGGTTTGCATGTGGGATCAATATTTGTGAAAAGATGGTCCAAACCGGGGGTGGCCGATGTAGCCAAGTGGACACAACTCAGTTTTTTATGATAAAATGGGTCATCGTCATTGGGGTCGATGTTTCCGAGTTCTTTGGGACCAATTAAAGAAAAAAATAATGATAATTCATTTTTTTCCGACGATTGGACGTGGTGTGGCCATTCAAGGGTTAAGCAGCACTTTTAAGTTACGACTTGTGTTGTTCGTGAACGACGAAGTGATCGCTAGTTTTCAGAGCGAAACAGTTCGTTTTTCAAACTAATAGAGTCGTAAATTTACGACTTTGATCCTAAATGTACGATTGAATTCCTTGCACAGAATGTCACTCAGACACCACTTTATTCGTAAATTAACAACTTCGGTCGTAAATGTGCGACTTCGGTCGTAATTGAACGATTTTGATAGTACAGTTACGACACAAATCGAAAGTAAACGACTAGAATCGTCACATTTTACGAACTTTTTAGGCCTTTAATGCTAGATTTACGACAATAATGTCGTAGAGGAATGATTTTTCAGTCGGTAGGTTACGACCAAATCGTTCCTAAACTATTGCAGTCGCTATAAAAATTAGCGACTTATTTGTCGCTAATTTCCGACAAAATTTCTACACTCTTAAAAGCTTACGGCGAATTTCACTGTAAGCTACGGTGAACTTGGCATCACCGTAACTTACGGTGGATCTCACTGTACGCTACGGTGAATCTAGGGGAATGACCGTGATCTACGGTGACATTCACTGTAGGTTACGGTGAAAATTCACCGTAAGTTACGGTGATGCCAAGTTCACCGTAGCTTACAGTGAAACTCACCGTAAGCTTTAAAGAGTGTAACAGTGCGCGCATCTCCACGGCGGGGCGGCGCGCCCCCCGACACTGTGCTCTAGCGTCGTCTTTAACAAGCAAACCTCACAGCAATCCAACACAAGAGACACAAACACAGTAAGTCACACTGTGTAAATCTATACACGTCAGGGGTGGGCAGTACCTAGGTAGTTCCCTGGTACTTTTTTCGATACCTTACCTTACCTAGGTACTGGAGACAAAATTCTACCTTACCGATACCTAGGTACTTTTCGGAGTACCGTTACCGGATTTTTTGAGGTACTGGTCAAGGTACTTTCCCCCCCCAAAAAATTACCGAGAATTATTCGAAAGAGGAGAAAATCGAGGAGGGGAGGCAAGGCAGGATGCAGAACGTTTCCGTAGAAGACAGTCCCCTCACCCCCTCCCTCCCTCCATTCCTCCCCTCCCACAAGGTCGACGTCGTCGGTGCAAGACAGCTAAGCGAGCCAGTGGCGGATCCAGAGCCAGCCTTTGCAAAGTAGTACTTTTTGCCTACTAACAGGGGCAAAGTAGTACTTTTTGCCTACCTTTCAGGCGGCTACCGAGGAGCCATGGGGCAAAAGGCCTGTCGCCCGGATCCGCGCATGTAGCGAGCACCTCAGCTGAGTGCGTGGTTTTGTTTTGATCCTTCCCATTCCAGCCTCCCCCCCCCCTCCCCCCCTCCCCTCCGCCTTCATGTGGCCAGGCCACGACCTTGCAGACATCTGGTCTATGAGCCTGCCCGAGCCTGCCTCCCTGGCCCTAAGGTGATATGTAGATAGGTGAAGTCAACAGCGCTCATTGGGGGATTCCATCCAGGGTCCCCCAATAAGAGCGCAGAGTGCAGCGCCCGCTCGGGCGACTCGAGGTCCTTCGGGGTTTTTCCGGGGCCGCTCGGCTCGCGCCTGGGCTCTCCGGAGCCGGCTGCAATGCGGACCGGTGAGCACTCGGGTGGCTGTTCGGCAGCGTTTGGCGCATTTGAAGCGAGTGGCGCGAAGGATCCCACTCCCCCTACTCCGCCCTATGACTTCACCTATCTCTATATCACCTTACCTGGCCCCGGTACTTATCAGTAATTGTTCCGTACTTATTTTTTGCAGTGTGGCCACTGGTCCATGCTGTGATGTGCGAGTGGTATGGGCAAAGGTGTCTAAAATCTATACGCCAAAAGGTGTCCCAAAAGTAGACGCCAAATGTCGCTTGGATCCTGTAGCATACGCCTTAAGGCGTTTACATTTGGAACACCCTCAAATTACAATGTACCCATGTCGCCCCAAGTTCGCCTAGTTCACATAAGGTGCGCGGATGTGTCAATCCGCGCGCTTTGACGAACCCAGAGCGAACAGAGTTCGCCTTCGGCTCCTTGTTCGCCAGCAGTACGCTTTGAGACCAGGATGCTTTTCCTCTGGTACGCTTTCAGTGCGCTGGGTGTTCGCTTTCAGTGCGCCAAATGTTCGTTTGCAGTAAACTTTAGCTCGCTTTTTCGAGTAGGCATCTGGGGGTGTACACACTAAACACTGTTATTCGATTACTGTGACGTCACGTTCTTTTTCATATGCAAAGTGTCACATTGTTTTAAATATAGTGTCACTTCGATGTGAATAGGCAAGAATGTGCGGGCTGAATTTTATTGTCACATTCAAAAGAATGTGACATTAGTATCAAAAGGAATGTGACAGATTTCACATGAAATAGACTGTGGCGTCACAGTAGTTGAATAACAGTGACCCGTTATGCACAATTTGATATAACCATAGTTATGCACAAAATTTTATGCATGTAACTATGTTACACAATGTGCATAAATCTGCACAAATTTGTGCACAAGGAACAAAGTTAAGCATAGTTATGCAGGAAAAGTTGTGCATACCTATGGTTGTGTAAAATCCTGCAAGGCTTATGCACAAAAAAGTGCATAAGAGTTTCGTGTGTAGGGGGTTGGGGTTGCTGGAAGTTCTAGGGGTAGGACCGCGGCTGCGGGGGGTGCGGATGGGAAAGGGCCGAGCGCAGAGGGTAGAAGCTGGCCACGGGGTACGGAGGCGCAGGTTAAGGTTCGACTGGAGGTGGGCGGCGCACCCCAGGCTGCCCTACATACAGCACTGTAAGAAAGAACTACAGCAAAACCAGTTTATTGTGATGACAGCCTTTACCGTACTTTATTTCACTGGATTTCCTGTACTTTCAAACAGGATTCGCTGTACTTCTAGAGACACGGTGAACGCAATACACTGCCTCGGAAAGTACAGCAAATATTATCAGGAAGTACAGTAAATCCTGTACCATAAACTACAGTGAAGGCAGGCATAAAAATTAATTGGATTTGCTGTAGTTTTTTTTTAGGCCCCCGTTAGGGGTGCCTATTGCTCACGCCCGTGAGTTTTTTATTTATTTATTCTTGACGATGGCCCCTTATGGCCGCGGCCAATCGGGTCGAGCCAATTAGTACAAAATTACAACGAAAAATACTATGAAAAATTAGAAATTTTTTGAGGTATGTGCGATGACAAGCTGTCTGTCAGTTTTTGTATGACACGCGTTTGCATCCCGTGTTTCTATGGGAATTGCGAGCCGAGCACCCTGTGCCGAGCCGGGTCGCTATTGTTGGAGCTCGACGCCTCGGCGCGCCGGGGAAGAGAGGCGTGGCTGGGGAGGGAGGGGGGACCTGTTGATTCAACTCATGCACAGTAGTTCAAAATCTAAAAATTAGAAGAACACGTTGGAGTAAAAATGTCAAATCAGTGCTCGAATGAGCATTGCACAATGAGCCTACAGTTCAAAAATCAAGCTGATCGGACATGTCTCTACTGAAATTTAAGCTAATCTCGAAAATCGTTGATCTACAAGGATGAAATTTGTCATGTGACTTAAACTAATGACACTAATCAAACACTTAGGCTAAACATATTGAGTTACTTAACCAAAAAGGTAAAAACTTTGTATATCATGTACATAGACCATCCGCGAAAGTATTTTATGAAACCAAAACATGAATTAACTTCGAGCGCACCAGAATTTCCTAAAATCGTATTTTTTTATAATTGTTAATTTGTTTCGCATCTTTGGTTTTTATGGTGATAGCCTGCGGCGTGGCAGCGTTGTCGATAGCTAGCCCGCCGTGCGACATTTTGAGTAGCAAAAGAGAGGCAGATAAAATTTACGATTTGGTTTTCAGAGAGCGTTGTGACTGAATATGATTAAAGTCTTTTTAATTCTCAAGGAAATGTTAAAACCTAGGGGGCCGTTTAACGCGTTAGCGTTAGAATTTTTTTTTTCTACATTGAGGGGTTTTGTCGCAGAGATCGAAGTTTCGGCGCTGACCGACTGACTGGCCCAGTGGCAAACTTACTGTACCTGGTACAGTGAAATAACGGTTTCAAACTGTCAAATAATGGAGGGCGCAAAACTGTTGCAAAACCGTGGTTTATTCTTCCAGTGGACCGCAGCCCTGTCGGCTCCTAGTTGCGCTAAAACAACCAGTATGAAGGCAACTTAGTCAAAGTGGAACGAGGCATTGAGAGAGAGAGAGAGAGAGAGAGAGAGAGAGAGAGAGAGAGAGAGAGAGAGAGAGAGAAAGGGAAAGAAAGGGAGAAAAGAAAGAGAAATTGAAATTGAGTTTTTTAAGGACTATGTATTGTTTAGTGCGTAGCTATGTAAATCTATGTGCATGCGTAACTTACGTAAAAATTTCTTACATAGTTACGCATAAAACTGGTCACTTTTACATAATTTCGTAAGAATTTTTGCATAATTATGTAAGAAATTTTACTTAAGCTACGCATGCACATAGTTTTACATAGCTACGCACAAAAAAGTACACAAGCCGGGAGTGTGTATGTGGTCAATAGAAACCATATGTAAACTTTTCGGAAGTGCCTAAAATTTAAACACCAAATGACGTTTAATCTAGTTAAACGTCACAACGTGTTGAGAAAATGCACACATCAACTTAAACGTCAATTGGCGTGCAATATTAAGAGAGAGAGAGAGAGAGAGAGAGAGAGAGAGAGAGAGAGAGAGAGAGAGAGAGAGAGAGAGAGAGAGAGAGAATTTGAATTGAATTTGAATTTATTTATTTTTAAGGATTATGTACAGTAGAGCTAAAGAGCTCCGTTACGTAAACAATCCACAGTCCATTGGAACAGAAGTGTGAAAAACCACAAGAACAAAAACGCAAGTATAAATCAAAAGAACAAAAGTGTTGATGGCACCAGCAGATTAACAATAGAATATCACATTAACATCAGCCGAGCTTTTAATTTATTTTTAAACACATGGTATAAAAAGGAGAGTAAGGTGTGCATTCCAACTTGATTAAATAATTTACTGCAACAGACAATAAATGATGAGAGAGAGAGAGGGAGAGAGAGAGAGAGAGAGAGAGAGAGAGAGAGAGAGAGAGAGAGAGAGAGAGAGAGAGAGAGAAGAGCTTCCTGCTTGCCCGCGACTCGCCTCGCAGCTGCGGCCCGCCCTGGTCCACGTGTATTTTTAACATGGTGTCTTATGTCGGCTACATTGAATGAGGTGCGGTGATGCTGTACCTAGCCACCACAGTATTACGTAAATAGTTTTTGATGACAGTGCACTCTTAACTTCTTCAAAAGACAATTCCTTATCACAAAGAATTCGATGCAACTGTAATACAAAGCCAATACAAAGCAAAATTTTCTTTGTAACAAAAAGAAAGATCTTTGTAATACAAAGAAAATTCTTTGTAGTACACTCTAAAATACTAGGGACAATTTTTGTTCCTAATTGAGCACGAATCCGTGCATACGCAACATGTGTACGATTTCGTTCCTAATAATGGAGTAAAACTGCACAATTGCGCACTTTTACTTCTTAATTTAGGAAAGAAATCGTACACATGCTGCGTATGCACGGATTCGTGCTCAATTAGGAACAAAATTGTCCCTAGTATTTTAGTGTGTACAAAGACAAACTATTTGTAATACAAATAAATTTTTTGTACAGTATATAACGGTTGCACAGAATTCTTTGAATATATTCTACGAAATTAGAGTTTAGAGTGTGTTTGTAAAGTTTCTAAAACCTGCTGAATTCCGAAGGCATGCTACACTGGAAATCCAAGTGTACGAATGTCCACTCTAAAATACTATGGACAATTTTTGTTCCTAATTGAGCACGAATCCGTGCATACGCAACATGTGTACGATTTCGTGCCAAATTTTGGAGTAAAACTGCACAATAGTGCACTTTTACTTCTTTATTTAGGAAAGAAATCGTATGCACGGATTCGTGCTCAATTAAGAACAAAATTGTCCCTTGTATTTTAGTGTGTCGCACACCTGCAGGTTTGTGAATGTTTGTCTTACACGTGCACGTGAGCGAACAACCATTCGCACACCTGTAGGGGTGTAAATGACTATTCGTAAACTCGCAGGTAATGACCGTTCGAACACTCCCGTGCACACTCCTGGCTTATGTTCTTTTTTGAACATTGCTGTGTACGTCTATAATCTTACGATGCTTGTGCACAAATTTTGTACATCGTTGTGCATAATATTGTGTGTAGTAATGTACACATTTTAAGAGCTTACACACAATGTTTATGTTTTATGATGCACTAAATTTGTGCATAGGCATCGTAAGTTTATAGACGGGCACAGAAATGTACTAATAAGCACATAACCCGGCTGGAGTGTGCAGGATTGGACAACCGTAGTTATATGCACATCGCTCCATAATTAACTATGTTCAATATTGTGCAATCATATGCACAAATGTTCACAAAATAAACGTAGTTATGCATTGCACAACTATGGTTACGCGTCGTCGTGCAGCCCATATGCACAACACAACGCATAAGGGTTTAGTGTGTACGTTGAAGACGTGGGCGCCGACCGGATTTTCACCGGCTGCGGCGGTGGCATGACCGGCTTCCGCCACTTAAATTGGACTAAAAAATGCAAGAAAACAGCAAATGTGATCATAAAATTTAAGAAGCGTCGACATTTAGTATTCACACTGGTAAAACTAAGACGTAACTGTACGCTTGACAAAGGCGTACAGTTACGTTTGAAGAGGTTACGCTTGAAATAAGGCGTAGGACAAAATTTCTCCCATACATTTAGACAGGGCAAATTGGAGTGGATAGACCTATTACGCCCTTTCTAAGCGCAATCTCAGTGCGCTTGAGAAAGGGCGAAAGGTTACGCCTTAGTTTAACCAGTGCAAATCGTGTATGACACAGCGAAAGTTTTAAAAGTGGACAAACTTGTGCATAGTATGGCGAGGCGAATCAATTTGCCTACCTACAAGGCGCACTGTTTAATTTTAGTGAAAAATAACAAACCCCGCGCCGCCACGCCGAGTCGGCTAAAATTAAACAGTGCGCCTGGTAGGTAGGCAAATTAATTCGCCTCGCCATACTATGCACAAGTTTGTCCACTTTCAAAACTCGTCGCCGATGACGAATTAACGAATAGACCGGCGGCGGCGCGCCGATTAATTTTTGTCGGCGTCGGCGCTGCGTCGGCGCCGCGCCCACGTCTAGTACGAAGTACTAACGGACTGACAGTTTGTAGAAGATTTTCGTAAGGTGCATCCCTCCGCTGGATTGAGTAGCTGCTACCATGAGTCCCCCTCTCTTTCTATGCCACTCTTTCTCTCTATTTTACTCTTTGCTCCCTCTCTTTTACGGAGTCGCCTAGTCCCCAGGGGGGTAACGGGTGAGGCACTTGACTGGTTGCCCAAATCCACCCCTGGCAGGGGGCGGGCCGGGGGCGGGCACAGAAACTGTGAGAAAAACCATACATCATACAGCAAAACAACGGTTTTGAAATAACGGTTTACGGTTTTCGTTACCGTACCTCACTAATTTACTCTATAATGGGTACAATTTTGAAACAGTTTTTAGCAGATGATACCTTTACTTTCAGAACAGTACAAGACACTAAGGTGTCAACTGCTTGTACTCTCGAGTCCAGGAACCAATCGCGTAACCTTCCAATACTGTATTATTGCGCGGCGCTGCCAGGGGGTTCTGGTGAGTGAGTGACGCACAGCCTGCGCGGAACAATGACACCTCCTCCCCGCGAGCGGCACCATGCCGCCGCCCCCCCCCCTCCCATTCCTCCGAAACCTGCAGGCGCTCAGCGCGGCGCTCGCTGCTGGCGTCGTTTACATCGTTTGCGTTCACACACAAATTGTCGCACAAAGCGCACCCCCCCTGCTTTCAATACCAATCTTGATTGATATTTTTTGGACCAAAATCCCTAAAAATGGAAAGGCTATAGCCTTTGGAAATTTGACAGAAAATCGGAAGTCTTAGATCACGCCAAAATTAATAGGAAATATTTTTTCGCGCTGAGAAACATGTATTAGTCGCCAGATGCACGATACCGGTCTTGGGTTAGGAGAAATTCGCTTTTTACGCGATGAAAAATGAATTGTTCAGTGGGCGCCGGATGGATAGGCAACCCATTCGACGCCAGCCCCCGACAGAGCGTTTGAGAGAAAACAGTAAAAAAGCGGCCCGCGAAGCCTAATTCTACTCGGAGCTCAGTAGAGACGAGGAGGTAACCTCTTCGAAATTGACCAGGGGTCCGTAACTTATCACAAAAGCACCTCTTAACGTTAAGTTAACCGGTATCGTTATACCGAATAACTGATAACGCGCAGTACGACACATGACAGTTATAGAATTAACGTATTCACTATCGGTATAAAGTAACCCGTTATAGATATAACACACATATGTAAGATAAAGAATTGTACGATATTTCTGTTTTCGTCTCTGTGCGACATCAGTCACAAAATAAGTGAAAATGGCATTTAACGTGAAAGTAATTGGAGACACCTATAACGTTATGGGAATAACCCCTTCTAATACGTTACGTTCTTAAACTTAACTTACAATTTTATTTTCGATAACGTTAAAATTTGTAACTAACAAGTGGTGTGCGTTATGATAAGTTACGGACCCCTGAAATTGACTCCTGGTCCCAGAAAATCTGCGGAAGCTATGTGGTGCTTGCAGCAATGCTGGCAAAACAAACCTGTGGTCTACTGGTTAGCGCTACAGACATGTTCTACTGTGAGCCCGGGTTCAGATCCCAGCCGCGAAACTGTTTTTCATAATTATTGTCATTTATTTTCGCGACGGTGCTGGCTGAGCAGAAGAATACCTTGTTTTTGACGAGGTGCATAATAATGCTTAAAGTAGCTTATAATCTTCATGCCTCTATACAAGTAGAGAGAGACAGAAAAAAGGGGAAAGCTCCACAGGGATTTGAACCCGCAAAACGTCTCGCCAGCCGAGATGATTGGGAACAGGGGGAAGGTGCGTTAACTATCTGGGCTGGTGGGACGCACATCCCTCAGCCATGCGAAACGCTGTCACCATTTTACTGTACTTTGCCAGAACGGTTTAAAACTGTCTTAACATTGTAGTTTTTCCTCACACTCTCATTTCCTTACGGATGAGCTATCTCCATAATACGGAGAATTTTGTGCAAGCGTAATATGGATCACAAATCATCTGTAATACGGACAAAATCATCCATAATATGGATTAATTAATCCATATTCCAAACCTTGCTTGATCCGTAAGTTACTGTGAATTTGGTCCATACTTTATGGATGAAGGCATGTTATGTTTGTAATATGGATTAAATTATCCATATTACGAATGATTTTATCCGTATTACAGATGATTTGTGATCCATATTACGCTTGCACAAAATTCTCCGTATTATGGAGATAGCTCATCCGTAAGGAAATGAGAGTGCACAGTGAGGCTCGCCTGGGAACTCACGGCCGCAGTCCAACCTTTAAGTAAGTTCACGGAGGCGCTCAATAAACACTGTAAATTTGTTGGCGTCTTTAGACGCCAAAATTTGGTGTCCTCTGAGAACGCAAAATTTTGGCGTTGAAAGACGCCAATATTTGGCGTTCTTCTTCTCAGAACGCCAAATATTGGCGTCTTTGAACGCCAAGATTTGGCGTTCTCAGAGGACGCCAATATTTTGGCGTCTAAAGACGCCAACCAGTTTACAGTGAAGAGCATCGGGAGTCGATACGAGGAATGAAGTGCGCACACTTACACTGTCAGAAAAATCGTACCAAAGAACACTAAAGTTACGATAATTAGCTGGTCAAGTCGTTGCCTGCTCTGAGTATACTTGGCTAGTGCGGTCTTCTGAGGTACGAAGTACACCAGATTTATCTTAAGATTGCCGTATTTCGTACCTCAAAAGACCGTACTAGCAAGGTACAACCAGAGCAGGCAAGGACTTGACCAGTAAATTATCGTACCTTAACGTGCTTTTTTCTGACTGTGTACACAACCTCACAAGCGCACTTGCGTTAAAAGCAAGACACGGGTAGTGCGCTACCAAACATGTACACAACTTTACTCGCCAGCCAGCAAAGAGGAACGGGCCGCGCCCGGCTATGTAACGACTTAAAATTTTAGAATTTAGAATTAGGTTCTTTGGGGTCCATATAAAAGGACTAGAAGTCCCGCTACAAAACAGACACGCTCTCAGGTACTGAGAGAGAGAGAGAGAGTGAAAGAGAGAGAGAGAGAGAGAGAGAGAGAGAGAGAGAGAGAGAGAGAGAGAGAGAGAGAGAGAGAGAGAGAGAGAGAGAGAGAGAGAGAGAGAGAGAGAGAGAGAGAGTGAAGCGTAGAGACTGAATTAGGAGAGAAATATGCGGGCGACGCGACGGCACGCGGCCGTGACCTTAATACTTGAAAGCAGATATGATACACTGTATGAAATTTTAAAGAAAACACATGTTGCCTTAAATCGGCGACACATAAATGTGTCATTTATCGGCGACACATAAGTGTTTTCATCATCGGCGACAATTTTGTCGCCGAAAAACCTCCGCGTGTCGCAAGAAAAGGTGACATTCGTCTCCGTTTCGGTGACACACGGAGCTTGTCGCCAAAATAGAACACAAATCTGTCGCCCCTTGAGCTCCAGTGAACGTATGGTAGATCCCTACGCGTTGCCGGTCGCGCTGGGCTGGGAGGGGGAGGCGCGGAGTAGTCGGGGCGCGCCGACATCTTCCCCCCTGTACCGGGTGTTTCTTTGAATGCGTAACACTGTTGCGGTATTGCATACTCGTCAGCGCTGCAGGGGCCATGGCACCTTACGAGCGATTTGGGCACGCAAACCCGCAACACTGTTACGCATTCAAAGGAACACCCGGTACAATATTATGCCACACTGCAAACTAAATCCTTTTGCATTTTGTTGTGCATAAACATGCAGGATTTTTATGCAACCATAAGAATATGCAGAACTTCATGCATAACTATGTACAATTTGTGCATAGTTATGCACAATTTGTGCATAGTTATGCACAATTTGTGCATAGTTATGCACAATTTGTGCATAGTTATGCACAATTTGTACATAGTTATTCATAAAAAAAATGTGCATTTTTATGTTTGCATAGAATCCTGCATGTTTATGCACAACAAAATGTATAAGGGTTTAGTGTGTAGCTGCTCGCTGTACGACAGTACAAGCAGGCTGAAACATTCGTATCATCTGCTAAAAACGGTCTAGTTTACGACTGGCAGCGAGCCCCTCTGTGTCGGCAAGGGACATCACGGGCTGGCAGGGCTGGCTGGGCTGGGCTGGCTGGCATTGAACGAGTATCTTTACCTACGAAAATAGCCAGCCACAATGGACTTGCCAGAGACGCGCCGCCCTCCGCCACACCCGCTTAACCGAGGGGTCCCCCACTTTTAAAACTGGTGTACAACGAGTTGGTGAGTTAGCGAGTAGAGACGAGTATTGGCGAGTAGGCGCGAGTATTGGCGAGTTAGCGCGAGTATTGGCGAGTTGGTGCGAGTATTGGCGAGTTGGCGCGAGTATTGACGAGTTGGCCCGAGTACTAGCGAGTTGGTTCCAATAATTGGCGAGTACGAGGGCTCACCCACTCCAAAAGTTGGTGTGCAACGAGTTGTCAAATCTGCGAGTAGACGATAGTTGGGGTGAGTTGTGGGGAGTATCGACGAGTTGGCGCGAGTATTGGCGAGTTGTGGCGAGTATTAGCGAGTTCGCGCGAGTATTGGCGAGTTTGCGCGACTATCTGCGAGTAGGGGCGAGTATGCGCGAGTATTGGCGAGTTGGCGCGAGTATTGGCGAGATGGCCCGAGTATCTGCGAGTTGGCGCGAGTTTCGGCGAGTTGGGGCGAGTATTGGCGAGTAGGCGAACGAGTACTTAATGAAAATTTAGCTGGCTGTGCCGATTATTTAACGAAAATTTTGCGATTTGTGCCGAGTATTTAGCTAGTTGTCGCGAGTATCTAGCGAGTTGTCGCGAGTGTTCGCGAGTTGCGGCGAGTATTGGCGAGTTGGCGCGAATATTGGAGAGTTGACGCGAGTATTTGCGAGTTGACGCGAGTATTTGCGAGTTGACGCGAGTATCTGCGAGTTGGCGCGAGTTTCGGCGAGTAGGCGCGAGTAATTTTACAACTGTACAACGAGTTTTTGAGTGGGGGACCCCTCGCGCTTAACACCTGCAAGCGATGCGGCGGTCGCGGAGCCTCGGATTTACCGAGGAAATGGCCGAGTGCGACTTGCAAATTTTCATCGGGCAGCGAGCCGCTAAGCCAAGCCGAGGCTGTGGCGGCTAGCCCCTCCCGGCCCTCCCCCCACCACCCGACCCGCCTGCCCGCCTGCCTCCGTGCTAGCAGCGCCGCCTTGCTGCTTGTACATACTCTGTCAGAAAACTAATTCTCACTTTCTTCTCTCGCCCAGCTGTCTCCTCGGGGTGGGTACACGGGAGAGCGGGCGGGGAGGGGGGCGCCTAGTCTGTCGGTCTCGCCAGCAGAGATGTTCCGGTGCGCACCCGCTCCGTGAGTGCGAGGGAGTCGGATCGCAGACTCCTTGAGGGCGAGAGAGACAGAGCGAGTGGAGACAGCTAAGAGGGCCACGGCCAGCTCGTAGGGGATCGTGATGCGCGGGGAGCGGAGTCCACGCGCCATGCTGCCGCACCCCCACCTACAGGCCGGCAGAGGCGGGGCTGGCGAGGCGCACACGACGCTACGGCACCGCCTACATGGCCGTGCTAATGCTGCACACATCTGTCTCTCTCGCACACACGGGCGGCTTCGTGAACCCGAATGAAAAAATGGGAGGGGGGAGCGAATCGCCGAGAGTGACACTGCCGCCGACGCCACCACCGATCTCGAGCCGAATGAAACGGCGTGCGAGTCCAAACCCGACTCAACCCGCTTCAGCTCGGTCGAGCTCAGTACGAGATGAGCTGGCGCCGAGTACGCGGAGCTGAAGCGGCCGGGTTGGAACGGGCGGGTTGGAACGAGATCGAGTCGAGTCGGGCGGGCTAGAGCAGCGCCTGCGAAGCGGGTTGAAAGTCTGCTCACAACCCGCCCGCGAGGAACTCACAAACGCAAGGGCCGGGGGTGAGGGGGGTACGAGGCTCGGCGACACAATGTTTACTCGCTGCTCGGAAGACTGCACGCTCCACCTGCGGAAGACAGTAGTCCACAACATTTCCGACCGTTGGTCGTGTCCTACCTTTGCTGTTCCACGGCAGCCTGGGGGAGGGCGGCCGCTGTCCTGAGCGAGGCGAAGTGCCCTCTGCACCTGGAGCCGGCGAGCAGGCCGTCCCTCTCGAACTCACCGTACAGGTGAGAGAGAGACGGAGCGAGGAGAGCGATTTTGAGTCGGCAGGGGGAGGGGGCAGAGCAGGCTCCATCTCACTCACACACGAGCGGCACCAAACAGGCACCGTCTCACTCACACACAAACGAGCACCGCCTAACAGGAACCGTCTCACTCGCACAATCACAAACACTCACCACCTCACTCACTCACACACGCACAGAAAGACTCTCTCACACACGCACAGAGGCGCGCGCGCGGACGGGACGCGAGAACTAGGCGGGGCGGCGCGGGGCGGTGCGGGTCGGCGCGGGGCGGCGCGCGTGAAGCCACCGGCAGGCCGGCTGGGCCAACCCCAGTCAACTGCAATGGCAGTATCCGGTCGCTAGTCGACCCCCCACCACCGTCATTCAGGCTCAGTCGGCCTGGGGTTGTGCCACTCTCTCGGTAGCAAGTGACGAGTTTTGGAGCATTATTTGACCAACTTAGGTCGCTGAAACGATAAGTCTGCAATCATTATGGCTCATACAGATTTACATTCGGCGAAGGGAACCTATCTTCGTTTCATGTAAGCCTATTCGAATTATTAGTAGGAGGTGTAATAATTTTCTGCTACGACAGGGATTGTTGGCACCAGTGTGTCAACAAAGTCCTTCTGATTTGAATGTTTCTGCTTCGTTCTGCTTGAAATTTGCGTTGTGTATTTTGCGATTTGCGTTGATTTATTGTGGTACAGCGGTGTGTTTTGCTCATGGGGCTGAAAAAGAAGCATTGTGCCGTGCAGCCTTGCAGTGCGCATGCTGTGAACTTGGGATTGGAGAACAGTTTTCCACTTTCCTGTGGACAAGACCAGGTTAGTGTCTGTAGTATTGCGATTGTGCTCCGGTTGTATCTGCATATTATTGGTTTCCTAGAACACGAAAATCAACAGACTTTACAACCAGACCTCTCCATTTGTACTCATTAGAAAATTCATTCTGTGTTGTATTTAGGTGCCGACGCTGGATTCAAAATGTGGGCAATGTGGCTGTGGTGTCCACTTCATCCAAAACTATAGCTACCTCTCGTCATGTCTGTCCGGCCCATTCCGAAGAGAATATGTTCTGGTACTGGTTTCATTATTGGCTGCAAAGATGTGCTGTGCCCACTTTTTTTTCCAGCAGGCCATCACTCCATGTGTTACTCCTCTACAATCATTCCAGGTAACTGCTTTACTGAAGTAAATTCCCAACGTTGAGGTCAAAACATATGAAATGAATCCGTATTAATTTAAAACTTTCTTTTTGCAGTCAAATACACCTGCGAGGAGGAAGATATTTGCTAATTGGCAATCATCACCCTTGTCCTCTAATCCTGGGGGAATGAGCTCCATTCAACCGGTATGTACACTAAATTTATGATGTTTCCAGGTTACCCTATCACTTAAACAATTTGTAAACCACATTTTACTTATTTTTTTCCAGAATTCCAACACTTTTAATATCAGATGAGAAGGTTCTGGAACTTGCTAAACCTGGGCAGGTGAGACGTTTCATATACATATGTTATGTAGTGAGCAAATCTTTTCTGCAAACATTTTTAAACTAGGGAACCATTCTAATATATGTCCTTCATAACTTTTCATGACTTGGTTCTATTTCAGCTGAATGTCCTGACTCTAAATCAGCTCAAAGATTTTCTGCGGTTCAAGAAAAATGTGGCTGGGACTAAGAACGTTAACATTACTACTTTCAAGAAGGAGGTTTTAATCTCCAGGATTCTTCACGTATTTGATGTGACTTTGTAATCTGTTTCATCTCTTTGTATTATACATTTTATATATGTGTTAATCATATATTTTATATATGTATGAATTTATTATTGTTATTATTATTATTACCATCATAATTATTTATTTATTTTTATTATGACATGTTATTTATGTTATTTCATAGTAGTTAAGAACTTTGAAATATAATGTTTGAGTTCTCTGACATGTGTGTTCTACAACTTTTGACATTTATACCCACCCTCCTCTTTTACCGAGCGACAACCTAAAACAAAAATATCCTAGATGCTGGGCCTGGCCCGTCCGATACGCCGAGGTTTATTGTCAGCAGGTTGGCAGTATCAGAGGCCGACAGTGTGACGTCACGGCCACCCGCGTAAAAAAGTTTAATAAATTTTTATAAATATTTAATAAAATATTTATAAATTCTTAATAAATTTTTAATTAAAGAGGCGATTTTTTATTAAATAACACTAGGCACATATTAAAATTAATTACTTTTAATTAGCTTGTTTTATTAAAGTATATTAATACTAAAAACCGTTAATTAACTTCAAGAGTTTTATTAACTTCCCTTATTATTTTCAATTAGCTCAAATTAACGGTTTATTAAACCTTGATTTTTTTCTCAATATCTGAAGCAATAAAGAAAATGACGAGTAGGGTGTCCCTGCGGAAGGAGAATATGCCCGTATAGAAAGAAAAAGTACCGAAACTTGTCCTGGACGGTTCCAAAGTCGTCCGTTTTGCCTCGGACAGACCCGACTCTGTTCCAGGACAGTCCGTCTTGAGTCCGAGTCCGAGTCGGACTTGCCCGATTTAAGCCCGTGGTACCCGGACAGTTCCTCTGAAGTCCGGTCCCTCCCGGGCAGCCCGCAGACAGTCCGAAAGATGACGGGACCGGGTGCTTTACGGACTGTCCGAATTTTAATACAATTGCATATTAGGGTATATTATGTTGACGACTTGCCTTACCACTCAGCAAAATTTTAACTTTTTCGATATTTTTATGATCGGGATCGATAGAGCTGGGAAAGTACAATAGGCAACGGGCTGGGCGCCAGGTCCGCCCCCGGCACCACCTCCACCTCCTCCCGGCGATGGGCGTCGCGCCCGAGCATACCCACGAGGTCGGCGGCGGCCTCGGCCCGGGCGACGGGCTGGGCGCCAGGCCCGCCCCCGGCACCACCTCCACCTCCTCCCGGCGATGGGCGTAGCGCTCGAGCATACCCACGAGGTCGGCGGCGGCCTCGGCCCGGGCGACGGGCTGGGCGCCAGGCCCGCCCCCGGCACCACCTCCACCTCCTCCCGGCGATGGGCGTAGCGCTCGAGCATACCCACGAGGTCGGCGGCGGCCTCGGCCCGGGCGACGGGCTGGGCGCCAGGCCCGCCCCCGGCACCACCTCCACCTCCTCCCGGCGATGGGCGTAGCGCTCGAGCATACCCACGAGGTCGGCGGCGGCCTCGGCCCGGGCGACGGGCTGGGCGCCAGGCCCGCCCCCGGCACCACCTCCACCTCCTCCCGGCGATGGGCGTAGCGCCCGAGCATACCCACGAGGTCGGCGGCGGCCTCGGCCCGGGCGACGGGCTGGGCGCCGGCTGCACCACCTCCATCCTCCATCTCCTGCCTAGCGGAGCTGGGCGTGGTGAAATTGTGCTCCTGTGCAGTATTCTCATAAAATACCTCTTTGTATTTGGTATTTTATACTCCATAGAATAGGTGCGTCTAGGATAGATATACCATTAACAGCAGAGTGGACTCTAGTATCATGAGAGCCAACGCCAAAAGAATGGTTTATTTTGGGTGCAACTTTTGTGGCCTTGTACTGTTGACATCAAATCACTCAGTGTTAAGGTTCATTTTAAATGCCTCTGCTGCAGTTTTCATTTTAAATGCCCGCTACAGTCTTTTGGTCACAAGCCAAAATCTGATCGGTTTCAAATGAGTATTTTATTTTTGAACAGAATCTTCTTTAGAGAATGACATGTTTAGAAGAGTTAACACAATTAGCCAAACAAATTTTGCTAAACAAAAAAAATTGCATAAGAATGTTTACGGTTCACTTTACAAAAACACCCCCTTAAAACCTTCAAAGGTTCACCTCATACTTGTTCGGTCGAAGACATACAAAATCATTAATTCTAATAACTTTAAAAAGAAGCTTACTTATTTCTACCAGATGTATATCATCTGTCTTTTCAATTGGAATGATATGCTTGATGACCATACCAGAATCGGTGTGATGAAAACTTCTCAGATGATTCACTTTG
The DNA here is from genome assembly GCA_029379305.1 of Frankliniella fusca. Lineage (NCBI taxonomy): Eukaryota > Metazoa > Arthropoda > Insecta > Thysanoptera > Thripidae > Frankliniella > Frankliniella fusca. The sequence continues at coordinate 60,511 of JAHWGI010000540.1, forward strand.
AATGACTCAATCAATGCCATCTTTACATTGCCAGGGGATTCTAAAAATAACTTAATTTCACCAAACACTCTCTCATCATATGAATTTACATAACAAACAGTAAAGTTGTTTCTCTTTTTTTGTCTCTGATAAATACTAGTTGCAAATGTTTGACCTTTTGTTAATGCCCTGAAATACAACTGAACAGAAGTCTTGACATTGTGTGAAGAAAGAAGCAATTTTTCACGGTCAGTAAATACATATTTTTTAACTTTGCCTCGGAACTCTACAGCTGAATGCTGATCGTCAGATAAATGAGAATTATTTACTCGAGCCTTCAATACTTCTACGCCAATAGTAAGTCTCACATTATTGACCAGTTCCTTGCCTTGGTTTTTTGTACCATGTATGAATTTGGCAAAAGTACCATTAAAACTTTCAAATTGAAATGTACTGTTGCTCCAGAGGGGGCCATTTCTCTTCACAGTTAATGGAAGGTGTAAAAGATTATGAACATAGTAGGTAAAATAGTCAGCCTTGTACAACCTGGCAAAGTCACGACAAAATAACTGTAACATAATTTCAGACCTAGAGATGTCAATAGGCGACACAGTGTCTTGAAGCAAAAGATACAATGACAGAACAAGAAGCAGCCAGTGCTGAAAATACTCCTCTTTCATGCATCTCCTTAAAACTATCACAGAATAGTAAAGTACAAAAGATCTCAGTTCATTAGCTTTCCACTGATGAAATTTTTCAGTAGATCGAGGAATTCTTGTCACAAAATCTGGAACTCTGATGCTTTCCAGATATGAATTAATTATATCTTGATAATCCTTCAAAATCCAAGGACCCTCTTTTTCAAACCACAGGGAAAAAAATTCTTTGACTAAACATAGAAGGAGATGCATATACTCTGGGAAAACCATTGTACTACGGTCACAGCCAGGGAGTTCTGCAGCAACACTTATTCCTCTTACTCCTCTTATTGTCGTCAACTTGCTGCGACCTGCTTCCTGTTCCTGTCTTCTTCTTGCCTCTTTTCCCTGAACATCCATGCGTTCTGCTGTACGAAGTGTGCTTGCTTCTTCCTCAAAGGTGAAAACCCTTCTTCTTGTAGATTTCTTAACTCCTGGCAACACTGGCTGTTCTGGTAATTTTTTCATCTTCTGCTCACATATATTGCAGCAGTGTTTCCCACCATGGCTAAGAATATTTTGTAATAAAGCTCTTGCAGGAGCATCTACAGCAAAGGCTGCGACAGAAACAGAAGTACACATTTCTTCTTTAGATTTGGGATGGATCCATTTAACTCCACCATCTCTATTAATATCTTGTAATTCCTTAACAAAAGGTTTCATAAAAGTATTAAGATACGGTTTGGAATTATCAATCCAAATACCACTGACTAATACAAATTTAAAACGCAAGCTAGGGGGGAGCTCGGCAATAACATATTCCAGAGGCCACAAGGAAACATCTGAACTATCACTGATGGATATACCATCAGTATGACCTAACAGAGTAAGGGAATAAGGCTCATGTATCTTTGCTCTTTTAAATTCAGACCCATCGCACAAATCGGTTAGTATATTTAAATCCAACTCTAGTCGATGAGCTGCATATTTATCCATCAAGTCAGCAAGTCCATGATTTTCAAACAGATTCCTTATCTGATCTGACACAGATAGTTGATAAAATTTATGAGAGTCACCATAACAAAGAGGACATTTCATTTCAAACACTCCTAAATAAAAAAGGCAAACTGAACAATAATAATGGATCTTTTCTGGAGATAAAGGGCATAAGTCTTCCACAAACTTGAACAAAGAGTACTGAGTTTGAGGCATATTATGAAATTTTGGAAGAAATTTCAGTAAATTCTTTAATACCCCACCTATTTGAACCTTTTCCATTTTATGCTTCACAAATAGATCCATCATATTTAACACACCTTCATCTACAGTCAGAGAGCAACCATCATAAACCTTGGGAGAAAATTGCTCATTGGAATCTGAGTCATCACTATCATTAAGACCATTTTCACTCTTTTCACTATCACTCTCACTACTGCTACTCTTGACACTTCCATCTTCAGAACTGCTTTCACTATCCACTGCATCTTCACTGCTGCTGCTAGAGGACTCTTCTGAGCTGCTGGTCAGTACATACTGCTGGGCAAAATTATTCTGCTGCTGATGATCATAATCCTGTTGAATGCCTTCAAGCTGATTCTCATCAGGAACATAAACATCAATGTCATCATCTTCTTGGGGCGGCCAATATTTCTTTGTAGGATCGGGAACCTAAACAATATTGATGGTGTTATTTAAGGTAGCATGATTCGGTATTTTCATAAGAATTGTCTCATTTGGCACATACTGGATCAAATGTCTCGTACTTTTTCCTCTTGTACTGGTGAGGGCTAGGTGTACTGAGAGGCGAAGAACTTCTTGACCTTTGCGGAGGAGATGAGATTGGTTCTCGTACTGGTGAGGATAGGGGCTCCAAATATGGTGAAGAAGGTGGAGCACATGGTGACGATAGGGGCTGGATGGTAACAGGACTCTCAGGGGGACTTGACGCAGGCTCATTCTCATCCATAACAATTCCTACAGCAAAATGAAAATAATAATATTTTCATTAAATTAAAAGAATTCAACATTTTCAAGAAGACACTCTCATTAAAGGCAAACTTTGCCCTATAAAAATTATCATACGAATTACCCGACAGAGAAATCACTTAATAAAAACCATGTGAGAGGTTAAAATACAAAATTTCAAACCAGAGTTCCCATTATATTATTTTTAGGTGAGGCTTGGAATACAATGCAGTTAATTATGCTTATTTCTCGAAGAAGATGGGATTAAAAGTAAATCGTTTCGTAAATACGGCAACACTCATACGAAATACAATAGCGAGAGAGCCTACAAAGTATAAACAAAACAATCTCGGAGACGGACGAGACGGAGGAGAGAGAGTGAAGTGAGAGCTAGAGATATCGAATCGGAATGCTGCAACTAGTTTAAGTATTTTCACAAAAAGAAGTAATTAAATTGATCTTAATCACGTAGGGACCAATTAATTTTTCTTTATCTATTTATTCGATTTATTGTGAGTGAAATGTGTAAATAGGCAGCCGGTCACAATGTGGTCAGAAATAATCGTCCACTTTTAGGAACGGCCCTCCATGGACGCCTTTCCTTTCTTCTTTCCTGTTTCCGTTGTTGGAGGAGTGGAGTTGATGTAGGTAATGGCTGCCGCTGCCGGTTAGGATAGGTCAGGATTTGGGCTGGAATCCAATTCAATCGAAGTATTACGTTCGCATCCACGGGCTCAAAGCTGAACAATGACGTCGAAAAGATATTTTCTTATCGATAGTGATGGATATTTGTATTCGATACCCAAACGTGACCTGGTCACCCCGGACCCATCTCTGGTGGAAGTGGATCAATCTGTCTCGTTCAAGTACGGCTCGCTGACGACGCAAGGTGTAGTCATCAAAATATCAAGTAAGTTTCCCATTAGGATGAATTCTTTTGTGCCCCAGTTGAAGTCATATTTGCACATCCTGTGATACTTAACCTAACTTTCGCCATGTGTTCATTGCCCGGCCGGCCGGGCCTGTAATGCTTTGTGTTAGAATTCGGGCTTTGATTCCTCTCGATTACATATTCCCACGAATTATGGCTTCATTGTGTCTCACTCTTTGAAAAGTTTGATGTCGCATTGTCCCAGTAAATATATTTTGCTGCAGGCAAGGAGAGCTCAATTCTCTCTGAAATCAAAAAGATCAAGAACACCAAAAAGGCTGAATTAAAGAGTGAGAGCTTCCACGATGACCGCCCTAGAGCAGCTGCTGTGAAATCAAGAGAGATGATTTCCTCTATGAAAAGTCAACCCTCATCAAACACTGAAAAGGTTGGTCATTTTATTCCGTATGATATCTGAACTCTGTCTGTACTCGTTCCATATCTCTTGCAGAGAAAGAAACCATCGGCCCACAAAGTGGAAGTCAAAAAGCTCAAGCTGGCTGCGGAAAGGGAGACTGATTCTGTGAAAGTCGATTCATTGAAGGACAATGTTGTTTCCTTGAGCCGATCGAGTACTGATATGGCAGCAAGTGGAGGAGCTAGTCACACTACCTCAGTAAGTAGATGCATTTAAAAATAAAAAAAAATGATTGTATTTTCTTTACAATGAAGTTGTAAGATTTGAAGATAACTTTTTAATAAGTTCTAATTATTTTTAATTAACTTGACCAGACTTGAGTGAATTTTATGACTATGGTACTATGATACTATTGTTTTAACCTTTCACTTGAATTTCTTCCACATTTTCATTTAATCTACCTACTGTGCTGTTTTTACAATTAAACTGTTTTGCTCTGTTTTCGCCTTAGGTGGTGGTGGAGAAGCAGGATGAAGAGACTGAGTTTACTGCTGAGGAGGAGGAATCTGTACATAATTCCAGTTCTGGTTCATCATCGATTGGGCCAGTCAGAAGGACTGACCATGTATGTATCTGCTTTTCTTCTTCAATCAGTGTGAAACTTGAATAGAGGCAAATTTTACGTTAGATATTCAGGTGAGCTTCTCTTTAATTTTTGTTATTAACCGACAGGCTATTGGAAAGCGAAAGGACTTGGACGCCTTGAGTGGTTTGAAGACCTCGTCATCTGAAGAGGATGTGCTAGCTAAAGTAGAATCAAAGCCTACTGATACCACTTCTAATGGGGAAGAAGTACATTTCAAAGAGGAATCTGCAGATATTTCCAATGATGATCCTACACCGGTGATTATTGTCCCCAGGAATAATTTGGAAGGCATAGGAGAGGACCGTGATTCTGAGGATGCTAATTCTAAAGATGAGAGTGAAGATGAGACTTTTAAAAAGAAAAGGAGCAAATCCAAGAAAAGGAAGCACAAGAAGAAGAGCAAAAAAGCAAAGAAGAGGCAGAGTAAAAAATCAAAATCTAGGAGGCGACGATACTCATCCAGTTCATCTGACTCTTCCAGTTCTAGCTCATCAAGCTCTTCAAGCTCCAGCTCCAGCTCATCAGATGCTAGTACCTCAAATAACGATGAAAGTTCTAAGCCGAGGAAGAGAAAGAGGGCTGTGATAGTGAAGCGTAATGTCCAAGTATTTGAGGGTGTAAACTACCTTCACAACAAAACTGATGACGGAGTAAGTACATATTCTAACAGTTTTCTTTTAATGATGGGTTCAATGTGTGTTTTAACTTGTTTTATTGTGTTCAGGTTGTTCAACTGCATGCCAAGTTCAATGTTTACGTGAAGGAAAATGAGCTGAGTTCCATTCTTAACTCGGCCAAGTCAGTCACCATGTTTATTCGCAATATGGTCGATAAAATCTATACGGAAGATGCACTCAGAAACTGCACCCCCCAAGGATATCCAGCAAGGTCCAAAGGAAAGGATGTGCTTAAGAAAGAGGGTGCAAGATGCCGCCTCCATCCAGAAGGAAGAGATGCCCTTCTTGGTACGGATTCTTTAGGGTTAACTGCGTGTGAATGCATGCAAGGTTGTCATTTATTAATTTTGTAATTTTATTTTATTCTTTATTTTTAGAAAGAGCTATCGAGCTTGAAAATGAAAGGAAATCTTGGCGTCCTAGAATTGGGATAAATGCCATGAAGCAGGCTTTTAGTGGTCGCTGCTCTGAATTGAGGGCCTAATATCAAGTGGAGTGTACTGTGTGAATCGCCAAAGAAAACACTGTTACCATGATATTAATATTTCTGATACAGCTACTCATTGTAGTACTTATAATGTGATTGTATTTTTTTTTATGTTGATTTTTATTATTTTCTGTTCTGCATTTGTACTTAAACTGATTACTTAGTTTATCCAAGACTGTTTAAGTACAACTGAGCTGTGAGGAGCTGCACCTCAAAGAGATATATTTTTGTTTTTAGTTTTAAGATTGATGACAGTAATTTTAGTTTCTTTGAGAGTTGGGATAAACGCCATGAAGCAGGCTTTTAGTGGTCGCTGTTCTGAATTGAGGACCTAACATCAAGCGGAGTGTACTGTGCTAACCGTCCAAGAAAACACTGTGTTACCATGATACTTATTGTAGTACTTATAATGTGATTGTTTTTTTATTATCTGTTCTTCTTTGCTACTTAAACAACTTAGTTTATCCAAGACTGTTTAAGTATAACTGAGCTGTGAGGAGCTGCACCTCAAAGAGAAATATTTTTGTTTTATGTTTTAATATTGATGACTAATTTTAGTTCCTTTGAGACATTATTTACCCGTGCCTACTGAGAACTAGTCGATTTCATAAGTACGTTTTACTGAGTACCTGCTAATTTTTATCATGACCAATTTCTTAATTTAGTCAATTTGAAATACATGAGACTGATACCCGAATACTATGTTTCCTTAATCTGACATGTACCTTTCTGTGAACCCTTTTGTGTAGGATTTAATTAAGCACATTGCACATTAATTAGTTTTAATTAAATCATCTGGGAATGACCTTAATTAATGCTCTTATTAACCCTTATTAGATCTTATAAATCTAATTAAAATGAATTAAAACTAAAAAAAAATTATTACTTTTAATTTGTTCTAAATAAGATTTGATATAAACCAAACACTTCCAATAGTTGTTCTCTGAGTAAAAGAGATGAATCAAGCCCCTAAACCGCGTCTATTTGCCACCTTTCACTAAAATTTTATTAAGACCTAATTAACCCTAGTTAAGACCGCTTTAATTAAATTTTTATTAAATTTTAATCAAAAATTTATTAAAAATTTATTAAATTTAATAAGGCTCATTTTACGAGGGCAACAAGCGACCGAGCCGTAACACGGCAGTTGGCTGGGGTTGGGCTGGGCGGCGACTGACTGCCTGGCCCCTGGCCTGGCCTGCCGCTCCGCTACGCTGCTCTGCTGCGGCTGCGCGGCCGGCGCGGCGCGGCGAGCGAGCCTGTCCCCCCTCCACTCCCCTCCCCTCCCCCCGCCTCGCCCGCCACAGGAACCAACGTGTCGGACTGACTGCAGGCCCGGGCCGGCTCGCGGCGGGAACACGGGGGATATTTGAACCAAGACTCAACCGACATCGCGAGGGACGGAGGGAGAGAGAGGGAGAGAGAGAGAGGGAGAGAGAGAGAGAGAGAGAGAGAGAGAGAGAGAGAGAGAGAGAGAGAGAGAGAGAGAGAGAGAGAGAGAGAGAGAGAGAGGGGGGGGGGAGGGAGAGAGAACAGCGGCGGGAACACGGGGGGGATTTGAACCAGGACTCAACCGGCATCGAGGGAGGGAGAGAGAGAGAGGGAGGGAGAGAGAGAGAGAGAGAGAGAGAGAGAGAGAGAAAGAGAGAGAGAGAGAGAGAGAGAGAGAGAGATGGCAACGAGTGCTGGCCGGTGACGGCAGCGGCAACAAGCCGAGGGGGAGGGCGGCCCGCAGCAGGATAGGGTCGCCGTCGTACTCACGGCAGGAGTCACACGGGAGGACTTAGTGGCGGAAGGGGGAGCTGCCAACTCGCTGTAAATGTGAACCCGAGTCCTGACTTGTTACTCACAGCACAGTGATGAGCAGCGATTAGTCGGACCGCCTTCCGTCAGGATTTTAATACCTTCGTACTGTACTAAAGAGATAGAGGTGGCGTGGAGTGGCGAGGTGCGCGCCGCGCGAAATTTTCCCCTCTCTATAATATTATGCCACACAGGCTGCTCGCTCCGCCGGCTGCTCTCTGCTCGCTGCGCTGCTCTCTGCAGGCTGCTCGCTGTATGGCAGTACAAGCAGGCTGCTACACTCGTATCATCTGCTAAAAATCAACGAATTGCTGGAAGGGCACTGATTATATTCTACCTGCACAGTTATAGTTGTGCAAAGTAGGGGCGGGGACTAACGCGCATTGCCTACCTTCAGGGAGTACACGGGAGTTTTCGAGGGCGCCCTTTTCATTTCTGATTGAATTTTTAAAATAACAGGGGGCGATACTTGATACAAAAGGGGTGAGAGGGGGTGAGGGTTATTGTCCACCCGGGAGTTTTTTAAAAAAATATCAGAAACGAAAAGAGCGCCCTCGAAAAGCCATGAATACTATATTTTGTTTGAACAATTTGTTAACTCGTACACACACTTCACGTTTAAGACTAGTTTCGCCCCTGGCAACCTCAAAATTTACTCAAAAATAAATAGAGCACACTCGGAAAGCCTTAGGCCAAATTTGCCGGCGAAAGTATGAATATCCATGAATTTGAGACCGTCAGTATGACAAAAGAGGACGCTACAGGAAAATGAACTACCGTCCCTGGAAATCATGCCTTCAGTATCGAAAACGCGCGTCAACTCGTCAGGCGGTTTTGAGCTATTTATTAAAAACTCAAATTGAAAATCGCCATTTTCATACTTTTCTGATTAATTCCTGGCATCTCTTTTAGCGTTGATAAAATACAGACAGCCTTACCGATTTCAAAGGTAGACATGTCAAAAGAAAGAGAAACGGATGACCTTTATCTGTAAACGGCGTTTGCGAGCGTTTGGCACGGAAAGTACGACAAACCAACAGATTAAACGTGTTTTTATTCGAGGACCTTCCCTTCCATGCACCGAGTGCCGAGGTGCAAAATGTCTACTTTTAAGGGCATTTGTTGTCTCTTTAGTGATGGACTGGCAAAAAAGCAGGGTGAGCAGGCCCGGTCTTATTTCTAGCTGCAAATTCCCAACGAGATCGGGTTAATAGTCTGTTCAACAGTTTGAATTCCAGATTGATTGTTCGGAGGCGTGTTCGGGTGGCCCCGCCCTGCCCTGCCCTGCCCGGTCGGGTCGAGTCGGCTCCAAAGCGAGTGAGACGCGGGCGGAAGGGGTCAGACCACCTGCCCTTGTGAAGGAACTCGGCAAGATTGTGCGACTGCAAGGCTCATCTGTTGCACTCTGACAACTTCCTGCCGTTCACCTCCTCCCCACCACCACCCGCTCCACCCCCACCCAAACTATCACGTCGAGCTCTAAACGCAAATCAGCAGACTTTCTCGTTCCGCCGCGAAATGGCGTCGCGAAAATTTCCCTTGACGCCTATTTCGTGCAGTAGTCTTCCGAGCCACAGAATAGTCCAGCTCTCCTTGTTGCTCCCGAGTGGTCTCCATGAGGCGCGAGAGAGAAACTATACCATTCTTTGGCTGGGAAGACTGAGCTAAGGTATTTTGATAAGTCGGTATTTCGATATATACCGATAAAAAAAAACGTTATCGAACTTGGCTAACGTTCTCCCATTATCACACAGCCCTACTGGTGCGGCAGGAGCAGCACCCCTGTTTCTTCTCAGCCAGGAGGGGAACAACATCCGCTCAGGTGCGCGAGGGCAAACCCCTGCGACCAGCGAGAGCCTTCACAGCGTGACTCTGGCTCAGCGGCCGGCTCAACGCCTGGGAGGTAGGCAGCCTGGCGGCCGAGCGCTTCGAGCACACTCGAAAAACAAAGGTGCTATCTAATGCCTTTTAAAGGCGTTAGTGAAATAGTGCCTTAAAAAAGGCGATATCGCCTCCCACATGAGCTATTTTTGGCCAAAATCGTGCCTTTACACAGGCGTTAGTGCAGTAACACCCCATTAAAATTCAATGGAACCCAAAAAAACGGTGCTGTATGGAACCTTTGTTTTTCCAGTGCAGGGACTGAAATCCGAGGCTACCCGCCGACAACGCCGCGAACTTGAAACGACGGCTGACCACTGGCCGACCACGCCGCGCGTCACAGGCACGTCACAAGCACGTCACGAGCACGTCACGAGCACGTCACGAGCACGTCACGAGCACGTCACGAGCACGTCACGAGCACGTCACGAGCACGTCACGAGCACGTCACGAGCACGTCACGAGCACGTCACGAGCACGTCGGCGTGATGCGAGAGGGCATTTTGCAAAATGAGTCGGCCATGTGAGTTTCAAACCTCTGCGACACCTGGAAAAGGACACTTTTGCCCCGGTGAAAGTGTCGAAAATTGACAGTGTTTTACGCGCAGGGGCGGCACCAGACCTGACTCCAGCAGAGAGGGAGGTTTCAGGGCACGCGCGAAATTTAAATTTTCCGTTTGCCCTGATTTAAGTTATTTCCAGCCCCCCCCTTTTTTTGTGAATTTAACTGACTTAAAAGTACCTCATATCAATATGATCAATCACTTGCGAGCGATTTTTTTTTTTTACAAAGCAGCTAAAATATACCATTTTTCGATAAGCTTCTAAATCTAGTGGCGCGCGAATCGTCGTGTTTTTGTTTACATCGGGCAATATCATGGGCTCAGTCAAACCTGTAATTTTATCCAAGAGCTTTAATTCAAATTCTCGATAAGGTTTCCCCGATATTTAGCCCCATTTCTTTTCAAATTTTTCTGACTTAATAGTAGTGTCCATCGATCCGATCAAAGAAACGCGAGCGAAGCGAGCGGGAGTTTCTTGTTTTTCTTTTCTTTTTTTTTTCTTACTGGGCCGTCGGAAGTGGGGTGCAGGGGGGCGCGGCGCCCAGAATTTTAGACAGGGAACGCAACGCGGCGTCGGGGGCAGGCCTCAGCCTCAGGCCTAAGGCGCGTGTGAGAGATCATTTAGTGAGTTGAGCCGCATCAAAACGTGGTTGCGGTCAACCATGTCACAGAAACGTCGTACACACTTTATGCTCCTTCATGTACACAAAAAACGTGCTCTGAAACTGTCAAGAAAGTCTGTTTTGAAAGAATTTGTTTCTAAAACAAGCGAACGACGAAGGGTTTTTGGATGTGTTAACTAGTTAACTGATACACTTTTGTGAGAACTAAACTATAAAAGTATAAAAGTATCTCTAAATTATGTAATTTGATGTCTGTGCCAAAGAGTGCCAAAGAATTTTTTTTTACTAATAAAAAAATTGAATGTTTGAACATCGAGAAAAAAAATCTCCAAGCCTGAGTTTCGCCCCTCCCCCCAGCCAAAACCACTTCCGACGGCCCTGTTTTCTTAAGTGGCAAAAATAGACGTTTGCCACAAGCCACTGCAAAACCAACAGTCAACTCAGTACACTGTTCCTAAAGTGTACCACTGTGGGGAAAAATACTCTTAAATTTACGACAAATTAAATAATTTTTGATAACGATGTTGATTTGTAATGAGACGAATTATAAAAAGTAAATTGACTACAAATTTGATGAGTTCTTCTCATGATTTTTTGTTGTAAGAAAACAGCATTTTCCGTAATTCATCAAAAGAAGTCATGAAATTACGAATCGAATAAATAGAAACCACACTGTTCAAAATACTTGTAGATTTACGGCATTTTTTACAACAATAATGTCGTTTTTTAACAGCACTTTTAGGGTACGACTTGTGTCATTCGTGAACGACGATGTGATCGCTAATTTTTATAGCGTCACAGTTCGTCTTCAAACGAAGAAAGTCGAAAATTTACGACTTTGATCCTAAAGATACGATTGATCGTCAAGTGCTTGCGCAGGATGTCACACAGATACCACTTCATTCGTCACACTAAAATACTAGGGACAATTTTGTTCCTAATTGAGCACGAATCCATGCACACGCAACATGTGTACGATTTCTTTCCTAAATAAAGAAGTAAAAGTGCACTGTTGTGCAGTTTTACTCCATTATTACGAACGAAATCGTACACATGTTGCGTATGCACGGATTCGTGCTTAATTAGGATCAAAAGTTGTCCCTAGTATTTTAGAGTGTAAACTTACAACTTTGATCGTAAATGTGCGACTTCGGTCGTAATTAAGCGATTTTCATCGTACAGTTACGACACAGATCGTAAGAAAACGACTAAAATCTTCACATTTTACGAACTTTCTGGGCCTTCGATGCTAAAAAAGTTCACGACAATGTCGTAGAGAAATGATTTTTGTATCGTAAGGTGACGACGAATTCGTTCCAAAACGATTGCAGTCGCTATAAAAATTAGCGACTAATACGTCGTTAAATTGCGACTAAATTTCTAACAAAGCATTTACGAAATTTGTTCGTAAGTTATGACATTTCCCAGAAAAGTACGATATTTAACGTAGAGTTACTCCGCAAGAATACGACAATTTCAATAAAGTTACGAGAAATGTCGTATAATTACGAGAAATGTCGTATAATTACGAGAAATGTCGTTAACTAACGAGAAATGTCGTTAACTAACGAGAAATATCGAAAATTTAGGAGAAAAGCCGTTAATTTACGAGAAATGCCGTACATTTACGAGAAATGTCGGAACTCTAAGACCAAGCGCGGATCCGGGGTCCAATGCCCCCCCTCTTCCCCAATGGGCTCAGCCGCCCTGAAAACACTGGGGAAAAAAGGGAGAAAAGGGAAAAGAAGGATAAGGGGCTAAGGGGAAAGGAAAATAATGTCATGTATACGCATTTTCCAATACGCATCGGTCGAAATTATAAACAAAAACAAGTTTTCGAGCAATTCCCCTGAAAGTAGGCAAGCCGCTACATTTGTCCCCTCCTCCGGGCCGTGCTGGATCCGCCACTGTTTTAGACTGGTGAATTAGAAATTGTAGTGTTGGAAATTTATGACATGCATTCGTGAAACTATGAGTGCTAACCGGTGCTAACAGTTAAAAAAAAAATTAGAATCTCACGTCTTTTTAGTAATAGCCAATTACGACATTTACGTCTATATGAAGTACAAACGTGAACCGTAAAATTACAAAAACTATCACGGAAAATTTTTCCATTACTCCACGAAGAGTTTTTTTTTTTTCCACAGTGACTTCGAAGCACGCATTAGAAAATGCATACCAGCAATGGTATGCTCTAGGAAGTGCATACCTGCCATGGTATGCACTTGGAAGTGCATGCCTGCTATAGCATAATGCTATGGTAAGTACCCGCTTCTAACTACATACCATTGCAGGCAGGGCCCTCACCTTTGATATTCTGGGGTTTCTTCTAAATGTTCCCGACGCAAAATTTCTTGTACGCAACTGGATTGCTTTTAGCATGCTGTGACAAACCTAAAACGTTCTTCATGCAACCCGTTGCCAGTGGTTCGCGCAGGTTCGCCTACACTGTAGTTAGGGGGTGTTCCAAATGTGTACGCCTTAAGGCGTTAGCTACAGCACTGTGAAAAATACTCGTAAGGGTTACGGGAAAATTTTCCATGATAAAAGTCGTAATATTACAATTTGAAATTGTAAATTTACAAGCAATCCCTATCGACATGGAATTGACCGACGAGCATGAATGGGTTGTCGTAAATTTACGACAAATTTTGTAAATCAAAATTACAAAAAATGTCGTTATTTTACGAGAATATTTTTCACAGTGAGGATCCAGAGCGACATTTGACGCCTACTTTTAGGACACCTTTTGGCGTATAGATTCTAGTCCCTTTGCCCATACCACTCCCACATCACAGCACACGCTGAAGGGGTGTACAGGATGTGAGCACCTTTCAGGATGTACGTATTATGCGACCAGGTGCAGGCCCTGTGTATACACCTCTGCACTGTAAAAGATTAGAAACGAATACGGAACCAAGTACGGCGGTCCGTACCTGCCCCATGAAATTTGCGACGGAGAGCAGAGTACGGAGAGTCCGTAAATCCTATTTTCGCACTACGAAGACGTGAAACGGCCTCTCCGTACACGTAAAAAGTGCTACGGAAAGCCCGTTTTTAGTCTCCGTACCACACAAAATGAGGTTCAGGGTGGCCAGAACACGGCGATTTTCGTACTCTTCAATAACGGAAACCTCCGGACAATAATTAACGGTACTTATCAGTAATTGTTCCGTACTTATTTTTTGCAGTGAGGCCACTGGTCCATGCTGTGATGTGCGAGTGGTATGGGCAAAGGTGTCTAAAATCTATACGCCAAAAGGTGTCCCAAAGTTAGAAGCCAAATGTCGCTCTGGATCCTGTAGCATACGCCTTACGGCGTTTACATTTGGAACACCCTCAAATTACAGTGTACCCAGGTCGCCCCAAGTTCGTCTGGTTCACATAAGGTGCGCGGATGTGTCAATCCGCGCGCTTTGACGAACCCAGAGCGAACAGAGTTCGCCTTCGGCTCCTTGTTCGCCAGCAGAACGCCTCGAGACCAGGATGCTTTTCCTCTGGTACGCTTTCAGTGCGCTGGGTGTTCGCTTTCAGTGCGCCAAATGTTCGTTTGCAGTAAACTTTAGCTCGCTTTTTCGTGTATGCATCTGGGGGTGTACACACTAAACACTGTTATTCGATTACTGTGACGTCACGTTCTTTTTCATATGCAAAGTGTCACATTGTTTTAAATATAGTGTCACTTCGATGTGAATAGGCAAGAATGTGCGGGCTGAATTTTATTGTCACATTCAAAAGAATGTGACATTAGTATCAAAAGGAATGTGACAGATTTCACATGAAATAGACTGTGGCGTCACAGTAGTTGAATAACAGTGACCCGTTATGCACAATTTGATATAACCATAGTTATGCACAAAATTTTATGCATGTAACTATGTTACACAATGTGCATAAATCTGCACAAATTTGTGCACAAGGAACAAAGTTAAGCATAGTTATGCAGGAAAAGTTGTGCATACCTATGGTTGTGTAAAATCCTGCAAGGCTTATGCACAAAAAAGTGCATAAGAGTTTCGTGTGTAGGGGGTTGGGGTTGCTGGAAGTTCTAGGGGTAGGACCGCGGCTGCGGGGGGTGCGGATGGGAAAGGGCCGAGCGCAGAGGGTAGAAGCTGGCCACGGGGTACGGAGGCGCAGGTTAAGGTTCGACTGGAGGTGGGCGGCGCACCCCAGGCTGCCCTACATACAGCACTGTAAGAAAGAACTACAGCAAAACCAGTTTATTGTGATGACAGCCTTTACCGTACTTTATTTCACTGGATTTCCTGTACTTTCAAACAGGATTCGCTGTACTTCTAGAGACACGGTGAACGCAATACACTGCCTCGGAAAGTACAGCAAATATTATCAGGAAGTACAGTAAATCCTGTACCATAAACTACAGTGAAGGCAGGCATAAAAATTAATTGGATTTGCTGTAGTCTACATTGAGGGGTTTTGTCGCAGAGATCGAAGTTTCGGCGCTGACCGACTGACTGGCTCAGTGGCAAACTTACTGTACCTGGTACAGTGAAATAACGGTTTCAAACTGTCAAATAATGGAGGGCGCAAAACTGTTGCAAAACCGTGGTTTATTCTTCCAGTGGACCGCAGCCCTGTCGGCTCCTAGTTGCGCTAAAACAACCAGTATGAAGGCAACTTAGTCAAAGTGGAACGAGGCATTGAGAGAGAGAGAGAGAGAGAGAGAGAGAGAGAGAGAGAGAGAGAGAGAGAGAGAGAGAGAGAGAGAGAGAGAGGGGGAAAGAAAGGGAGAAAAGAAAGAGAAATTGAAATTGAGTTTTTTAAGGACTATGTATTGTTTAGTGCGTAGCTATGTAAATCTATGTGCATGCGTAACTTACGTAAAAATTTCTTACATAGTTACGCATAAAACTGGTCACTTTTACATAATTACGTAAGAATTTTTGCATAATTATGTAAGAAATTTTACTTAAGCTACGCATGCACATAGTTTTACATAGCTACGCACAAAAAAGTACACAAGCCGGGAGTGTGTATGTGGTCAATAGAAACCATATGTAAACTTTTCGGAAGTGCCTAAAATTTAAACACCAATTGACGTTTAATCTAGTTAAGGTGGTGATGAGCGCAGTAGAGAAACGTAAATCCGCTAGGCTGCGCCACTGTCGGCAGCCGGGGCTCCTGCTGCCAGCTCGCCAGCCCACAGCTGGCTGCCAGCCGCTGCGGCCAGTTGTTACAGTTCATTTCATAAGCAATGCACTGAGAACAGCGGAGGGAGAGCAGTTCGCTGAAGAGCTTTACTTTTCTGTCTGCTCGCCCGCCTGAGCTGTTTCGGTGCGAAGATGGGGACAAAGGCTCCACTTGTCTATCGGTGACCCTCTCCGGCCGGCCGGCTGGCTACCTGCCTCGCCCGCTCCCGCCCCCGCCCCCGCCCCCGCCCCCGCCCCCGCCCCCGCCCCCGCCCCCGCTCGTCTCGCGACTCATCCCATCCCCAGACAGCGCGGCCAGGCCCAGCCTGGCCGCCCAGCTGAGACAAGCTCGGCTCGTCCGGGGTCTGCGGCTGCGGTGCGGGCTCCAGGCCTGGGTCACGCCCACGACGACTCTCTATGGGCTGTCTTTACGCATTTTTGGACTGCGAACCAGCGCGTAACCGCACGGCGGAGAAGTAAATAAAATATGTCATATTACGGCTACACCCTTCGAGAACACAACTAGGAAGTCTCAATCGGCTAGGTTGAACGGTGTGGTAGTAGTCTATGCCCAAGCGGAGGTGCACCGCGTTGCAAATGACCTATGTACATTCTGCAAGCCTCCCAATTTTTATTTTGGGCAACAGTCATCGCGTAACGGTGTGTCCTATACGGAAACGAAATCCGTCATTTGACACCTTCATCCTTTGAGAGCACGAATGCAAAAATTCAAATTAATTCGTTGGGCGGCGTTGGACTAGTCTAAGCCCCAGCGGGCGCGCGCCCCCTGCTCGCTGCTGAGGTCGCACAGCATTGGCATCGTGTCGCGGCTCGGTTGCGCCGGGGGCTGCGCTCGGGCATAGCGTCGCGACACTCGGGCATTGCGTAGCGACGCACCCGCAGCCCATCCGCGGCGAGCACCCACGGCCCGCACCCGCGGCGCACCCGCGGCGCACCCGCAGCTCACTCGCGGCCCGTGGCAGCAGCTCAGCCGCGGCGAGCGCCCGCGGTGCACCCGTGGGACACCCGCAGCTCACCTGTAAGGCGCTCAGGCATTGCGTCGCCAGGCTCTCGAGCTGCTGGGCAATGCATCTGCTTTGCTCCGGCGTTCCGGTTTCGGCTCCACCGAGGGGCCCACAACTCTGGAATTCAGGTGTACAAGGCCACCGAAATCTTTGGAAATCATATTGAAATATCATTGAAATCAGTGAAATCAGTTGAATTCTCTTGAATTCACACGAAAAAATTCAGAAGCAAAATTTTGCTCTGCAATTGAAAGGGTGGCGTGAAAACATGGAAAATTTTTGCGGCAGTAAACCTCCCGAAGGAGGTTGCGGTTCCCGCCAGGCACAGGGCTTTTACCCCCTGTGGCAGCCAACTGCTTCGGTGTTCCATGGGAACCGGCGCTTTGCTGACTGCGATCCTATCGCGCAATTCGACAGATTTGATCCCCGTACCACCATTGGCCTACCCCTAGGGGTACGAGCGGTGTCAAGAGCGTTAGACTTCCTGATCCCAGTTTCAGAGGCCTTACCTCAGAGGGGTACGCGGGATTCGAACCCACAACCCCGAGTGCCGACACGTAGCCAGAACAGGAAGCGACCCAACGCCCAGAGCCACCGAGCCAACGGCGGTGAGACGTGTTTAACTTCTATTTGACCTGCCATCCAGCTGCGGCCAAAGGGAATGTCAAGCGCGGAAAACACTTTCCCAAGTGGGAGTCGAAGTTCGGACCACTCGGTTCGGTGTTGCGCGCTCTACCAACTGAGCCACGACGCCACGATGACCGTACAGTGCGACGGGTTCGAGTTGTATTTGCCGTATCCTGCAGCCTCCAGCCAGGAGGACAGGGCAAATACAACTCGAACCCGTCGCACTGTACAGTCATCGTGGCGTCGTGGCTCAGTTGGTAGAGCGCGCAACACCGAACCGAGTGGTCCGAAGTTCGACTCCCACTTGGGAAAGTGTTTTTCGCGCTTGACATTCCCTTTGGCCGCAGCTGGATGGCAGGTCAAATAGAATTTAAACACGTCTCACCGCCGTTGGCTCGGTGGCTCTGGGCGTTGGGTCGCTTACTGTTCTGGCTACGTGTCGGCACTCGGGGTTGTGGGTTCGAATCCCGCGTACCCCTCTGAGGTAAGGCCTCTGAAACTGGGATCAGGAAGTCTAACGCTCTTGACACCGCTCGTACCTCTAGGGGTAGGCCAATGGTGGTACGGGGATCAAATCTGTCGAATTGCGCGATAGGATCGCAGTCAGCAAAGCGCCGGTTCCCATGGAACACCGAAGCAGTTGGCTGCCACAGGGGGTAAAAGCCCTGTGCCTGGCGGGAACCGCAACCTCCTTCGGAAGGTTTACTGCCGCAAAAATTTTCCATGTTTTCACGCCACCTTTTCAATTGCAGAGCAAAATTTGCTTCTGAATTTTTTTTAAAAAAGAATTGAAATAATTGTGATTATTTTGCGCAGTTGCAAGTTAATTTCCAATAATTTGGAATAAATCGAAATAATTCACAATAATTTAGTAAAAATCCTATTTAATCATGTAATTGAGAGAATAATTTGGATCAGCTGTGGGTGTATTTTCTGAGGTCGTCCCAAAAATACTTGAATTCGTTGGAAATCTCACGAAATCAATGGAAATCATATGAATTCGGTAGACATTTAACTGAAATCAATGGAAATCATGTGAAATCAATGGAAATCACTTGAAATCATGTGGTGAGCTGCGGGCGAGCTGCGGGTGAGCTGCGGGTGTCCCGCGGGTGCTCGCCGCGGCTGAGCTGCTGCCACGGGCCGCGAGTGCACGCCGCGGGTGAGCTGCGGGCGAGGGGCACTTCGAAAAATCACTGTACAGCACCCAAAAAATCATTTAAAAAAATATAAAAAATCAAAATAAAATCATGTAGAAAGTAGCATAAAAATCGGAAAAATCGAGAACAAATGAACCCAAAACTGAGAAAAATGGGAACAAAACAAGAAAAACCACAATTTTTTTTAAAAAAAGTAACAAATTATTTCTTTTTTATCTCGTGAAAAATCAAAATCAAAAAAAATCATTGTACAAGTTTTATATGAGTGATCCCCCCCTCGGCTGCGGGTGCAAGCCGCGGTCTAGTGGCGGGTGATCGCTGCGGGTGCGCCGCGGGTGCGCCGCGGGTGCTCGTTTTAAACTTCGCTCGCAAGCGCGCCACCGAGCGCCCGCTTGATGCCTCCGAGACGCGCACCTCGCATCTCTGTCGCTCCCGCTCCGCGCGGGGAGCCCGCGGAGCCCTGCTGCGGACGCCTCCTCGGCCAACAGCAGGCAGACAGACGTCCCTTAGCCGTGCCCTGCCGAGCCGAGCCCGGCGCGGGCAAGCCCCCGCACCTCCCCCCATACCCCTCGTGCTGTGCGGGCCGGTATCAAAGATATCCCAGAAATCCAGGGGCTACATTCGCTGGGGCATAGACCACTCCCACGCCGTTCATCGTACAGACTTCAAATTTTGCAGTCGTACTTGGGAAGGATCTGGCTACAACATGACATATCTATTTTATCCCTGAAACAATTACGCGCGCAATCACAAGCGTGCAAAAAAATGTGATGTTTCAAACGCTCTAGAATCTGTTAGAAATGTTCAATCGAAAATCGCAATATGTCATGTTGTAGATCATCCAATTCTGAGCTGACATGCGAACTTTGATGTCGATTTGAGTCAATTTGTGGAAGTGGTCTATGCCCGCGTTTGGTCATTTTTCGAACTTTGGTGTTCAATATCTCAAAATCTATGGGGAATTTTAAAATTCTGAAAACGGAGCATTACTATGAAAGTGAATCACTAAACGATGGTGTGCTCAGCTAAAAAATTTTTGACCGCTTATCACCACCTTAAACGTCACAACGTGTTGAGAAAATGCACACTTTAACTTAAACGTCAATTGGCGTGTAATATTAAGAGAGAGAGAGAAAGAGAGAGAGAGAGAGAGAGAGAGAGAGAGAGAGAGAGAGAGAGAGAGAGAGAGAGAGAGAGAAGAGCTTCCTGCTTGCCCGCGACTCGCCTCGCAGCTGCGGCCCGCCCTGGTCCACGTGTATTTTTAACATGGTGTCTTATGTCGGCTACATTGAATGAGGTGCGGTGATGCTGTACCTAGCCACCACAGTATTACGTAAATAGTTTTTGATGACAGTGCACTCTTAACTTCTTCAAAAGACAATTCCTTATCACAAAGAATTCGATGCAACTGTAATACAAAGCCAATACAAAGCAAAATTTTCTTTGTAACAAAAAGAAAGATCTTTGTAATACAAAGAAAATTCTTTGTAGTACAAAGACAAACTATTTGTAATACAAATAAATTTTTTGTACAGTATATAACGGTTGCACAGAATTCTTTGAATATATTCTACGAAATTAGAGTTAAGAGTGTGTTTGTAAAGTTTCTAAAACCTGCTGAATTCCGAAGGCACGCTACACTGGAAATTGAAGTGTACGAATGTCACACACCTGCAGGTGTGTGAATGTTTGTCTTACACCTGCAGGTGAGCGAACAACCATTCGCACACCTGTTGTAAATGACTATTCGTGCACTCGCAGGTAATGACCGTTCACTGTAAAAAATGTTGGGATTTTTACTATACGCATGTATGGGATTTTTCCTATACGTCGTATGGTACCCGAAAATTCCTACAAATGTATAGGAATTGTACCATACGTCAAGGAGTGTATAGGAAAATACCGAACTCTATAGTAGATCCGCCATAAGTGTCTCGGAAATTTACTATACATGTGTGGGACGCACGCATTACTATGGACGTATAGGAAAATTACTTGACGGCATAGAAAGTTTACTATACACAGTCATCTATTTAAAATTAGAAATTAATGGAAGTCGAAATTAATCGCGCTGGTTGAACGAGTTCCTGTGGGGTCTGCTCGAATATATCCGAGTCAACTACGTGCAAGCATTGATAATAAAGCAGTTTCATGTTGCAAACATATGCTCAGAATTTTGAGTCTAGACAAAGCAGGTACAATAGTTAGTCAGGACAAGTACGCTAAAAAGAAAAATCCAGCATCAAAAGACCTCGATGGAAATCACGATAGGAGTTGCACAGGAGTTCCACAAATGACAGTCTGCTACCTGTTCACGCCTCCGGGGCCTTGCACCCCGTCCTGCGGGGCCAGCCCATAGAGAAACTAGTCTTCGATAGAGGTGACACGCCTGTGTATCAGTATAGGACGGAGGTGAAGCCGCCTCGGCTGCAGCTCTGGGCCGTCCCGCACGTGCGGCGAACTACTTCGGCGGCCCGAAGTGGCTTCGGGCGACCCGAAGCAGATCTCGAAAAACCCCTCGCTGCGTAAGCGCCTTGCCGCACGGCCGGCTCGGCTCGGCTCGTAGCGATGGACCCGGCTTGGCACAGCCGCTCTGCGCGCTGCTCGGCTCCAGCTGGGAGCCAGCCGGTGGTCGCTTCAGAAACGGGGACTCGTGTCTCTCCGTCGCACCCCCGAGCCCGAGTTGGGGCGAGAGAAACAAAGACAGCGCCAGTGCAGCGCTTCGGGAGTGACCGCTGCATCTGCCTCCCCCCACTATGCACCTCTGGGCCAATAGCCGCTCAGAACGCCAGCCGCAGCGGGGCTTACGGTCGGTCCCCTAGCCGACAGTTCGCCGCACGTGTTGGCAAGAAGGGTCAGGAGCATCCGAGCCGGCTTCAGCTTAATCACCAGTTGTCGTCTCTATCGAAGACTAGTTTCTCTATGGGCCAGCCCCAGTCCCGGTATAGCCCGGGGCTGGCCCGGTGGGGCGTGGCGCGCAGTTCTGGGATTACCTACCTGGACGCGCTGGGACATGTCTCCCATCGTGTCCCAGTGGTCCAGTGGTCAGCGTGACGGGGTCGCAACCTAGAAGTCCGAGATTCAACTCTCCATCCGGTAAGATATTTCTTCGTTAAGTAAGTGCTTAGTTACATGTAAATTACGGTTAGAAGTAAAGGACGAGAGAAGGAGAGAGGCGGCACTAGGTCCATCTAAGAAAGCAAGGCAGTTCTATTTTCTACTTGCATTTGGCGTATATGAAAATTCCCATACATGCATGGGAGGATTCCTAGTCACGCATGGTAGAACTACGACACGCATGTATGGGAAAATTCATATACATGCATGGGAGGATTCCTAGTCACGCATGGTAGAACTACTACATACGTGTATGGGAAAATTCCTACACTCTAAAAAGCTTACGGTGAATTTCACTGTAAGCTACGGTGAACTTCGCATCACCGTAACTTACGGTGAAATTTAACCGTAAGCTACGGTGAATGTCACCGTACCTTACGGTCATGCCCCCTGATTCACCGTAATCTACAGTGACATTCACCGTAGCTTACGGTGAATGTCACTGTAGCTTACGGTGAAATTCACTGTAAGTTACGGTGATGCCAAGTTCACCGTAGCTTACAGTGAAATTCACCGTAAGCTTTAAAGAGTGTATACATGTATATGTTAATAACTTCATAGACATTTATAGGAATTTTACTATAGAAATTTTTTACAGTGTTCGAACACTGCCGCACTGTGAAAAATATCCTCGTAAATTAACGAAATTTTTTGTAGTTTTGATTTACAAAATATGTCGTAAATATATGACAGCCCATTCTTGCTCGTCGGTCAATTCCAGGTCGATAGGGAGTGCTTGTAAATTTACAATTTCAAATTGTAATTTTACGACTTTTATCATGGAAAATTTTCCCGTAACCCTTACGAGTATTTTTCACAGTGCGTGCACACTCCTAGCTTATGTTCTTTTTTGAACATTGTTGTGTACGTCTGTAATCTTACGATGCTTGTGCACAAATTTTGTACATCGTTGTGCATAATATTGTGTGTAGTAATGTACACATTTTAAGAGCTTACACACAATGTTTATGTTTTATGATGCACTAAATTTGTGCATAGGCATCGTAAGTTTATAGACGGGCACAGAAATGTACTAATAAGCACATAACCCGGCTGGAGTGTGCAGGATTGCACAACCGTAGTTATATGCACATCGCTCCATAATTACATATGTTCAATATTGTGCAATCATATGCACAAAAGTTCACAAAATAAACGTAGTTATGCATTGCACAACTATGGTTACGCGTCGTCGTGCAGCCCATATGCACAACACAACGCATAAGGGTTTAGTGTGTACGTTGAAGACGTGGGCGCCGACCGGATTTTCACCGGCTGCGGCGGTGGCATGACCGGCTTCCGCCACTTAAATTGGACTAAAAAATGCAAGAAAACAGCAAATGTGATCATAAAATTTAAGAAGCGTCGACATTTAGTATTCACACTGGTAAAACTAAGACGTAACTGTACGCTTGACAAAGGCGTACAGTTACGTTTGAAGAGGTTACGCTTGAAATAAGGCGTAGGACAAAATTTCTCCCATACATTTAGACAGGGCAAATTGGAGTGGATAGACCTATTACGCCCTTTCTAAGCGCAATCTCAGTGCGCTTGAGAAAGGGCGAAAGGTTACGCCTTAGTTTAACCAGTGCAAATCGTGTATGACACAGCGAAAGTTTTAAAAGTGGACAAACTTGTGCATAGTATGGCGAGGCGAATCAATTTGCCTACCTACAAGGCGCACTGTTTAATTTTAGTGAAAAATAACAAACCCCGCGCCGCCACGCCGAGTCGGCTAAAATTAAACAGTGCGCCTGGTAGGTAGGCAAATTAATTCGCCTCGCCATACTATGCACAAGTTTGTCCACTTTCAAAACTCGTCGCCGACGACGAATTAACGAATAGACCGGCGGCGGCGCGCCGATTAATTTTTGTCGGCGTCGGCGCTGCGTCGGCGCCGCGCCCACGTCTAGTACGAAGTACTAACGTACTGACAGTTTGTAGAAGATTTTCGTAAGGTGCATCCCTCCGCTGGATTGAGTAGCTGCTACCATGAGTCCCCCTCTCTTTCTATGCCACTCTTTCTCTCTATTTTACTCTTTGCTCCCTCTCTTTTACGGGGTCGCCTAGTCCCCAGGGGGGTAACCGGGGAGGCACTTGACTGGTTGCCAAATCCACCCCTGGCAGGGGGCGGGCCGGGGGCGGGCACAGACACTGTGAGAAAAACCATACATCATACAGCAAAACAACGGTTTTGAAATAACGGTTTACGGTTTTCGTTACCGTACCTCACTAATTTACTCTATAATGGGTACAATTTTGAAACAGTTTTTAGCAGATGATACCTTTACTTTCAGAACAGTACCAGACACTAAGGTGTCAACTGCTTGTACTCTCGAGTCCAGGAACCAATCGCGTAACCTTTTAATACAGTCAAGTGCCCTAATTTCGGACGAATTGAGCGGTTTTTCCTTTCTTACGTGTAGGCATGATAAAATATGAAAAATCTGTTGCGATTGGAAATACTGTGGCTCGAGACACGTCGGATGATACCCATGTCGAATTTCTATCAACAGATGGGAAGCTACAGCAATCATCGGAAGAGTGTCCGAAATTAGGAACGAAAGTGCTCTAATTTCGGACACGTGATCTAATTTCGGACACAAGCATGCATTTTGGCCCAACCGAACACGTTTACTTTTCACTTAGGACAGCCTAGGTCACAATTCGTTGAATAACATCCAAACCGATTTTTTGACTCAACCCTGAGAGATGAAAACTGGACAGAAAAATGGGATGGTTTTGTGAACGCCTTTAACTCTGGACAATTGTGCTGTAACTTCGGACAAAATTCAGAGGAGTGCTTAATTCTTCCTTTATCAGCCGTTTTTTGAGGTATCTCAAATCTGGAAACGGCGTTGTAAAGGTGATAGTCAAAAGTACAATTTCGCTTCTTCCTGGTGGCGAAAACATAAGTCTTTTGGCACAAACATAGAAACAAATGTAATTCTATGCCACAGAATTGGACTGTCCGAAATTGTAGCACTTTCGAAAATCGTTCCGTACCAAAAAACGGTTTGACTTAAAAAATAATATTTTACGTAGTTCTGTAGCCAAAATACCAAACATTCATTCGAGAAAGGACCACCCATAGGGCAGCTCACACCTACATGAGCCCCGGTTTTTGGGGGAGCTTATTTCAAATCAGCAATTTTGTTCTATATGCTTTTTTTAACTTTAAATTCCTGTGTTCTGTAAAATTTTAAAGGTACTTCAACCGACTTGACGAAATATGGTACTCTATACTGCAAACTGTACGATGCCGTCTTCGGATTTCAAATATCTCAAAAGGTGACCAAGATAGGTTGAAATAAGCACTTCTCTGCAAACTGTCCGAAATTGGGGCACAAGTCCGAAATTAGGGGCATTTGACTGTACTGTATTATTGCGCGGCGCTGCCAGGGGGTTCTGGTGAGTGAGTGACGCACAGTCTGCGCGGAACAATGACACCTCCTCCCCGCGAGCGGCACCATGCCGCCGGCGGACCCCCCACTCCCATTCCTCCCAAACCTGCAGGCGCGCAGCGCGGCGCTGCTGGCGTCGTTTACATCGTTTGCGTTTACACACAAATTGTCGCACAAAGCGCACCCCCCTGCTTTCAATACCAATCTTGATTGATATTTTTTGGACCAAAATCCCTAAAAATGGAAAGCCTTTGGAAATTCGACAAAAAATAGGAAGTCTTATAAATCACGCTAAAATTAATAGGAAATATTTTTTCGCGCTGAGAAACATATATTAGTCGCCAGATGCACAATACCGGTCTTGGTTTGGGAAAAATTCGCTTTTTACGCGATGAAAAATGAATTGTTCAATGGGCGCCGGATGGATAGGCAACCCATTCGACGCCAGCCCCCGACAGAGCGTTTGAGAGAAAACAGTAAAAAAGCGGCCCGCGAAGCCTAATTCTACTCGGAGATCAGCAGAGGCGAGGAGGTAACCTCCTCGAAATCGACTTCTGGTCCTTGAACCTCTTCGGAAGCTATGTGGTGCTTGCAACTGTGCTGGCAGAACAAGGCTGTGGTCTACTGGTTAGCGCTACGGAAATGAGTTCCTGTGAAAAACGGGTTCAAATCCCAGCCACGGAAATGTTTTTCATTATTGTTTTTAATATCATTTATTTTCGCGACGGTGCTGGCTGAGCAGAAGCACCTTGTTTTCGTCGAGGTGCATAATGCTTAAAAGAACTTATAATCTTCATGCCTCTATACAAGTAGAGAGAGACAGAAAAAAGGGAAAAGCTCCACAGGGATTTGAACCCGCAAAACGTCTCGCCAGCCGAGATGCTTGGGAACAGGGGGAAGGTGCGTTAACTATCTGGGCTGGTGGGACGCACATCCCTCAGCCATGCGAATCGCTGTCACCATTTTACTGTACTTTGCCAGAACGGTTTAAAACTGTCTTTACATTGTAGTTTTTCCTCACAGTGAGGCTCGCCTGGGAACTCACGGCCGCAGTCCAACCTTTAAGTAAGTTCACGGAGGCGCTCAATAAAGAGCATCGGGAGTCGATACGAGGAATGAAGTGCGCTCACTTACACTGTCAGAAAAATCGTACCAAAGTACACTAAAGTTACGAGGATTTGCTGGTCAAGTCGTTGCCTGCTCTGAGTATACTTGGCTAGTGCGGTCTTTTGAGGTACGAAGCCACACCAGATTTATCTTAAGATTACCGTAGGCCTACTTCGTACCTCAAAAGACCGTACTAGCAAAGTACAACCAGAGCAGGCAAGGACTTGACCAGTAAATTATCGTACCTTAACGTGCTTTTTTCTGACAGTGTACACAACCTCACAAGCGCACTTGCGTTGAAAGCAAGACACGGGTTGTGCGGTACCAAACATGTACACAACTTAACTCGCCAGCCAGCGAGGAGGAACGGGCCGCGCCCGGTTATGTAACGACTTAAAATTTTAGAATTTAGAATTTGGTTCTTTGGGGTCCATATAAAAGGACTAGAAGTCCCGCTACAAAACAGACACGCTCTCAGGTACTGAGAGAGAGTGAGAGTGAGAGTGAAAGAGAGAGAGAGAGAGAGAGAGAGAGAGAGAGAGAGAGAGAGAGAGAGAGAGAGAGAGAGAGAGAGAGAGTGGGGGGGGGGAGCGTAGAGACTGAATTAGGAGAGAAATATGCGGGCGACGCGACGGCCCGCGGCCGTGACCTTAATACTTGAAAGCAGATATGATACACTGTATGAAATTTTAAAGAAAACACATGTTGCCTTAAATCGGCGACACATAAATGTGTGTCATTTATCGGCGACACATAAGTGTTTTCATCATCGGCGACAATTTTGTCGCCGAAAAACCTCCGCGTGTCGCAAGAAAAGGTGACATTCGTCTCCGTCTCGGTGACACACGGAGCTTGTCGCCAAAATAGAACACAAATCTGTCGCCCCTTGAGCTCCAGTGAACGTATAGTACATCCCTACGCGTTGCCGGTCGCGCTGGGCTGGGAGGGGGAGGCGCGGAGTAGTCGGGGCGCGCCGACATCTTCCCCCCTGTACCGGGTGTTTCTTTGAATGCGTAACACTGTTGCGGTATTGCATACTCGTCAGCGCTGCAGGGGCCATGGCACCTTACGAGCAATTTGGGCACGCAAACCCGCAACACTGTTACGCAGTCAAAGGAACACCCGGTACAATATTATGCCACACTGCAAACTAAATCCTTTTGCATTTTGTTGTGCATAAGCATGCAGGATTTTATGCAACCATAAGACTATGCAGAACTTCATGCATAACTATGTACAATTTGTGCATAGTTATGCACAATTTGTACATAGTTATTCATAAGAAATGTGCATACTTATGTTTGCATAGAATCCTGCATGTTTATGCACAACAAAATGTATAAGGGTTTAGTGTGTAGCTGCTCGCTGTACTACAGTACAAGCAGGCTGAAACATTCGTATCATCTGCTAAAAACGGTCTAGTTTACGACTGGCGGCGAGCCCCTTTGTGTCGGCAAGGGACATCACCCAGAAAATGGCATTCTAGCTTTAAGTATGTCAACATTCTAATACTGGAAACTCTAAAGTACATACTAGTAATTAGTAAGCAAACATACTTTTCCAGAAACCCTAACTGACATTCTAAATGTTACTGTACTATTGCAACATTCTAATCTTACATACTAATTTTTAGAATGTAGACCTTTAGATTTTGACCCCACTAAATAAGGATCACAGCGAGTTTTTCTCCCAATGAGTTTGCCGTAAACACGAGAATTTAGAAAATCTTAAATAAGACAATATTTTTAGAAATTTGGTTTGCAAACCTTCTATTTGTAGACTACGGACGAATACGCCCCAGGAACGCCCGAGCGCTTGGTTATTGAATAAGATGGGCAGTCCGGAGCCTCATCATCATGGTCCTTCAGTGGTCTAGTGGTCAGCGTGAGGGAACCGTAAGCCATAGGCTGCATGTTCGAATCTCGCCCGGGTCTCTTTTTCCTTCCTAGTTAAGGGGACTACCCACTAAAGAATAGTATGTTACATACTAAACAAACATACTAAACCGTAGTATGTGCGTGGATTAGGATGTTACATTCTAAAGAATAGTATGACATTCTTGGTTCGTATTATAGTAAGCAAACCACCTAAACATTAGAATATTATTCTGAAAACAAGAATGGCGTTTTCTGGGTGATCACGGGCTGGCAGGGCTGGCCTGGCTGGCATTGAACGAGTATCTTTACCTACGAAAATAGCCAGCCACACTCTCAGCCCACTTACGTACATTTTGTAAGTAACCACTAAAAATTTTGTGCAGCAGTAATATACTTAGGAAATTACTAAGTAATAAGCACAATTTCTTATTTATTTATTTAGAATATTAACTATTTAATTTACTTAGAAAAAAGTTCGTAAAATACTTACGAATTTGTAATTAACACTTAGAAATTGATAAATATTTTCCGAAAGTTTAAAATTTTTAGTCGTCTACGAAAGAAAAAGTCATTAGTGGGCTGAGAGTGCACAAGGGACTTGCCAGAGACGCGCCGCCCTCCGCCACACCCGCTTAACACCTGCAAGCAACGCGGCGGTCGCGGAGCCTCGGATTTACCGAGGAAATGGCCGAGTGCGAATTGCAAATTTTCATCGGGCAGCGAGCCGCTAAGCCAAGCCGAGGCTGTGGCGGCTAGCCCCACCCGGCCCTCCCCCCACCACCCGACCCGCCTGCCCGCCTGCCTCCGTGCTAGCAGCGCCGCCTTGCTGCTTGTACATACTCTGTCAGAAAACTAATTCTCACTTTCTTCTCTCGCCCAGCTGTCTCCTCGGGGTGGGTACACGGGAGAGCGGGCGGGGAGGGGGGAGGGGGGCGCCTAGTCTGTCGGTCTCGCCAGCAGAGATGTTCCGGTGCGCACCCGCTCCGTGAGTGCGAGGGAGTCGGATCGCAGACTCCTTGAGGGCGAGAGAGACAGAGCGAGTGGAGACAGCTAAGAGGGCCACGGCCAGCTCGTAGGGGATCGTGATGCGCGGGGAGCGGAGTCCACGCGCCATGCTGCCGCACCCCCACCTACAGGCCGGCAGAGGCGGGGCTGGCGAGGCGCACACGACGCTACGGCACCGCCTACATGGCCGTGCTAATGCTGCACACATCTGTCTCTCTCGCACACACGGCCGGCTTCGTGAACCCGAATGAAAAAACAGACCACGCGACCGTGACCAAAAAGTTCCGGAGCGCCGGAACTTGAAAGCAGATGATACGCATGGTAGATGTCCCTACGCGTCGCAGGCTGCAGGGAAGCGGAGCGCTGTCACGCTGGGCTAGGGGAGGGGGCAGGCGCGGGGTAGGAGGGGGGACTGGCCCGGCGGCCCGGCAGCATAGCGTCTCGAGAGGTGGCGTGGAGTAGTGAGGGGCGCGCGCCGCGCGACGGGCAGCTCGCGCCGCGCGAAATTTTCCCCCCTGTATAATATTATGCCACACTGGCTGCTCGCTCTGCCGGTTGCTCTCTGCTGGCTGCGCTACTCTCTGCATACTGCTCGCTGTATGACAGTACAAGCAGGCTGATACCTTCGTATCATCTGCTAAAAATGGGAGGGGGGAGCGAATCGCCGAGAGTGACACTGCCGCCGACGCCACCACCGATCTCGAGCTGAATGAAACGGCGTGCGAGTCCAAACCCGACTCAACCCGCTTCAGCTCGGTCGAGCTCAGTACGAGATGAGGGGCTGGCGCCGAGTACGCGGAGCTGAAGCGGCCGGGTTGGAACGGGCGGGTTGGAACGAGATCGAGTCGAGTCGGGCGGGCTAGAGCAGCGCCTGCGAAGCGGGTTGAAAGTCTGCTCACAACCCGCCCGCGAGGAACTCACAAACGCAAGGGCCGGGGGTGAGGGGGGTACGAGGCTCGGCGACACAATGTTTACTCGCTGCTCGGAAGACTGCACGCTCCACCTGCGGAAGACAGTAGTCCACAACATTTCCGACCGTTGGTCGTGTCCTACCTTTGCTGTTCCACGGCAGCCTGGGGGAGGGCGGCCGCTGTCCTGAGGAAGGCGAAGTGCCCTCTGCACCTGGAGCCGGCGAGCAGGCCGTCCCTCTCGCACTCACCGTACAGGTGAGAGAGAGACGGAGCGAGGAGAGCGATCTTGAGTCGGCAGGGGGAGGGGGCAGAGCAGGCTCCATCTCACTCACACACGAGCGGCACCAAACAGGCACCGTCTCACTCACACACAAACGAGCACCGCCTAACAGGAACCGTCTCACTCGCACAATCACAAACACTCACCACCTCACTCACTCACACACGCACAGAAAGACTCTCTCTCTTACACACAGAGGCGCGCGCGCGGACGGGACGCGAGTACTAGGCGGGGCGGCGCGGGGCGGCGCGGAGTGACGCGCGAGAGATGCGACCGGCAGGCCGGCTGGGCGGCGACTGACTGCCTGGCCCCTGGCCTGGCCTGCCGCTCCGCTACGCTGCTCTGCTGCGGCTGCGCGGCCGGCGCGGCGCGGCGAGCGAGCCTGTCCCCCCTCCACTCCC
Source organism: Frankliniella fusca (assembly GCA_029379305.1). Lineage (NCBI taxonomy): Eukaryota > Metazoa > Arthropoda > Insecta > Thysanoptera > Thripidae > Frankliniella > Frankliniella fusca. The sequence continues at coordinate 91,126 of JAHWGI010000540.1, forward strand.
CTCCCCTCCCCCCGCCTCGCCCGCCACAGGAACCAACGTGTCGGACTGACTGCAGGCCCGGGCCGGCTCGCGGCGGGAACACGTTGGATATTTGAACCAAGACTCAACCGACATCGCGAGGGACGGAGGGGGAGAGAGAGGGAGAGAGAGAGAGAGAGAGAGAGAGAGAGAGAGAGAGAGAGAGAGAGAGAGAGAGAGAGAGAGAGAGAGAGAGAGAGAGAGAGAGAGAGAGAGATGGCAACGAGTGCTGGCCGGTGACGGCAGCGGCAACAAGCCGAGGGGGAGGGCGGCCCGCAGCAGGATAGGGTCGCCGTCGTACTCACGGCAGGAGTCACACGGGAGGACTTAGTGGCGGAAGGGGGAGGGGGGGGGGCTGCCAGCTCGCTGTTAATGTGAACCCGAGTCCTGACTTGTTACTCACAGCACAGTGATGAGCAGCGATTAGTCGGACCGCCTTCCGTCAGGATTTAATACCTTCGTACTGTACTAAAGAGATAGAGGTGGCGTGGAGTGGCGAGGTGCGCGCCGCGCGAAATTTTTCCCCTCTTTATAATATTATGCCACACAGGCTGCTCGCTCCGCCGGCTGCTCTCTGCTCGCTGCGCTGCTCTCTGCAGGCTGCTCGCTGTATGACAGTACAGGCAGGCTGATACCTTCGTTACATCTGCCAAAAAAAAAAAAAAATTACCGAATAGATGGTTCCCGCTCTAGGCGTTTGGAGAAGAAGGAAGGAAATCAAGACCGGAACCAGTACTTTATTTACGCCTTTTTCGAATTGTAAACCATATTTCTGTGTTCATTTGTCATCGGGAATAGTACGTACAACTTTCAAATCAGATTTAACAGCGTATTTACTGAGATTTTGTTACTGGTTCCGGTCCTTATTTCCTTACTTCTTTTGGAAATCCCGAGAGCGGGAACCATCTATTGCTGGAAGGGCACTGATTATATTCTACCTGCACAGTTATAGTTGTGCAAAGTAGGGGCGGGGACTAACGCGCATTGCCTACCTTCAGGGAGTACACGGGAGTTTTCGAGGGCGCCCTTTTCATTTCTGATTGAATTTTTAAAATAACAGTGGCGATACTTAATACAAAAGGGGTGAGGGGGGGGGGGGGATAGGGGTTATTGTCCACCCAGGAGTTTTAAATCAGAAACGAAAAGAGCGCCCTCGAAAAGCCATGAATACTAAATTTTGTTTGAACAATTTGTTAACTCGTACACACACCCCCCCTTCACGTTTAAGACTAGTTTCGCCCCTGGCAACCTCAAAATTTACTCAAAAATAAATAGAGCACACTCGGAAAGCCTTAGGCCAAATTTGCCGGCGAAAGTATGAATATCCATGAATTTGAGACCGTCAGTACGACAAAAGAGGACGCTACAGGAAAATGAACTACCGTCCCCGGAAATCATGCCTTCAGTATCAAAAACGCGCGTCAACTCGTCAAGCGGTTTTGAGCTATTTACTTAAAACTCAAATTGAAAATCCCCATTTTTATACTTTTCTGAGTGATTCCTGGCAGTGTTTTCGATCGGTCGGGTTTGCCTCTCTTTGCTTGCTCGACTCTCAGAGCGTAAGAGTGAGACAGCGTGATGCAGCCAACAGCTATCTCTCGCTCACGTCTCTCTCGATGACCACGACTCTGACTTGCCCACCACGCCAAGTAGCACTAGGCGTCACCTGTCCCCGCAACCTCACCTCTCGCCCGGCCGAGCGGGGCTCTGCATCCGATGAGCGTGCGGAAGCGCGGCGGAGGGCCGGTGATTCGGAGACTGTCCGGCTCACCCGATGTACCCGACTAGCAGCCGTCGGTCGGGTCGGGTCGGTTATGGACAACAGTCGGCGTCGGGCAAGCGAGGAGAGACTAACCCGACCGATCGAATACACTGATTCCTGGCAACTCTTTTAGCGTTGATAAAATACAGACAGCTTTACACAGGGAAAACAAAGGTGCGAATCAATAACCTTAAAAGACACTAACTAAGTTTAGTGCCTTTCCAAATTCACTGAAGTTTAGTGCCTTTGGAAAAGAACGAAATTTGACCTTTCTCAACCTTAGCTGGCTAGCTTCTTATGAGCTCCATACAAGTTTAGTGCCTTTGGAAAGGCACTTAACTTTAGTGCCCTAGAAAAGGCACTAAACTGTGCCCCTGACTTTAGTGCCCCAAGAAAGGTGTTGTTTAGTGCCTTTGTTTTTCCAGTGTACCGATTTCAAAGGTAGACATGTCAAAAGAAAGAGAAACGGATGACCTCTATCTGTAAACGGCGTTTGCGAGCGTTTGGCACGGAAAGTACGACAAACCAAAAGATTAAACGTGTATTTATTCGAGGACCTTCCCTGCACCGAGTGCCGAGGTGCAAAATGTCTACTTTTAAGGGCATTTGTCGACTCTTTTGTAATGGACTGGTAAAAAAGCAGGGTGAGCAGGCCCGGTCTTATTTCTACCTGCAAATGGCCAACGAGATCGGGTTAATAGTCTGTTCAACAGTTTGAAATCCAGATTGATTGTTCGGAGGCGTGTTCGGGTGGCCCTGCCCTGCCCTGCCCTGCCCAGCCACGTTAGCCTGAAAAAGGACACTTTTGCCCCGGTGAAAGTGTCGAAAATTGACGCAGTGTTCTACGCGCAGGGGCGGCACCAGACCTGACTCCAGCAGAGAGGGAGGTTTCACAGCACGCGCGAAATTTTAATTTTTCGTTCGCCCTGATTTAAGTGATTTCTAGCCCCCCCCTTTTTTTTGTGAATTTCAATGACTTTAAAGTACCCCATATCAATATGATCAATCACTTGCGAGTGATTTTTTTTATTTACAAAGAAGCCAAAATATACCATTTTCGATAAGCTTCTAAATCTAGTGGCGCGCGAATCGTTCTGTTTTTGTTTACATCGGGCAATATCATGGGCTCAGTCAAACCTGTAATTTCATCCAAGAGCTTTGATTCAAATTCTTGATAAGGTTTCCCCGATATTTAGCCCCATTTCTTTTCAAATTTTCCTGACTTCATAGTACTGTCCATCGATCCGACCAAAGAGACGCGAGCGAAGCGAGCGGGAGTTTTTTATTATTATTATTATTATTATTATTATTATTATTATTATTATTATTATTATTATTATTATTATTATTATTATTATTATTATTAAGTGGGAAAAAACAGTCGTTTGCCACAAGCCTTACACTGAAAAACCAACAGTCAACTCAGTACACTGTTCCTAAAGTGTAACACTGTGGGGGAAAATACTCTTAAATTAACGACAAATTAAATAATTTTTGATTACGATGTTGATTTGTAATGTGACGAATTATAAAAAGTAAATTTACTACAAATTTGATGAGTTCTTCTCATGATTTTTTGTTGTAAGAAAACAGCATTTTCCGTAATTCAACAAAAGAAGTCATGAAATTACGAATCGAATAAATAGAAACCACACTGTTCAAAATACTTGTAAATTTACGGCATTTTTGAGAACAATAACGAAACAACACTTTCAGGGTACGACTTGTGTCATTTGTGAACGACGATGTGATCGCTAATTTTTATAGCGCAACAGTTCGTCTTCAAACGAAGAAAGTCGAAAATTTACGACTTTGATCCTAAATATGCGATTGATCGTCAAGTCCTTGCGCAGGATGTCACACAGATACCACTTCATTCGTAAACTTACAACTTTGATCGTAAATGTGCGACTTCGGTCGGAATTGAACGATTTTCATCGTACAGTTACGACACACATCGTAAGAAAACGACTAAAATCGTCACATTTTACGAACTTTCTGGGCCTTCGATGATAAAAAAGTTCACGACAATGTCGTAGAGGAATGCTTTTTGTATCGTAAGGTTACGACGAAATCGTTCCAAAACGATTGCAGTCGCTATAAATTACGAGAAATGTCGTAAACTAACGAGAAATTTCGTAAATTTAGGAGAAAAGCCGTTATTTTACAAGATATGTCGTACATTTACGAGAAATGTCGTAAGTCTAAGACCAAGCGCGGATCCAGGTGCCATTGCCCCTCCCCATGGGCTCAGCCGCCCTGCCAAAACTGGGGAAAAAAGGGAGAAAAGGGAAAAGGAGAGAGGGAAAAGGGGGTAAGGGAAAAGGAAAATAATGTCATGTATACGCATTTTCCAATACGCATCGGTCGAAATTAAAAACAAAAACAAATTTTCGAGCGAATTCCCCTGAAAGTAGGCAAGCCGCTGCATTTGTCCGCTCCTCCGGGCCGTGCTGGATCCGCCACTGTTTTAGACTGGTGAATTTGAAATTTTAGTGTTGGAAATTTATGACATGCATTCGTGAAACTATGAGTGCTAACAGTAAAAAATAAATAATTAGAATCTCACGACTTTTTAGTAATAGCCAATTACAACATTTACGTCTATATGAATAACAAACGTGAACCGTAAAATTACAAAAACTATCACGGAAAATTTTTACATTACTCCACGATGGGTTTTTTTTTTTCCCACAGTGACTTCGAAGCACGCATTAGAAAATGCATACCAGCAATGGTATGCTCTAGGAAGTGCATACCTGTCATTGGCTGAGCGATAGCGAAGCCTATTACGCCACTGGAGTGCTAAAAAAGTTCAATGTCCGTCTGTCTGTCTGTCTGTCTGTCTGTCTGTCTGTCTGTCTGTCTGTCTGTCTGTCTGTCTGTCTGTCTGTGTGTCTGTCTGTCTGTGTGTCTGTCTGTGTGTCTGTTCGCACGATAACTCGAGAACGAGTCAAGATATCGACCTGAAATTTTTACTGTAGCTTCTTGGCCTAAAAAGCTCGGACGAGTTCAAATATGAACACTCTAGCTCAAAAATTGACCCTGCTAAAAATTAATTTTAATTTTTAAGAAAAAAAGATTTTTTTAAAAAAAAATAAGATTTTGAAAATTACAAAATTTTATGGTGTCGTAAGGGGTATCTCGGCGAGTTGCGGTCCTTTGGACGAAAATTTCGTCCGTTTTGCTCTATCTCTTACTGTTTAGCCGCTACAGCGGTAAATGTGGACGAAAAGTCGTCAAAATGCATGTTGGGTGTCGTTTTCAGGGTAATCTGTCGAGATGCGATCCTTGGGGCAAAAATTTTGCCTGTTTGGCTCTGCGGAGAAGGGTTTTGGGGCTCGGGCCCTTCGCGTAAAAATTGGAAAATTGGTTACATAATGAAAAGAGGCGAGCGGGGGTCCAGGGGGCGGCAGCACCCTGACCTATTTTAAATAAAGAAAAGCGGGGGTTCAGGGGGCAGCAGCCCCCTGGTTTAAATGAGTAAATCTTAAACCATGCAGGCTCGTAATAAAAAAAAAGCGGGGGTCCAGGGGGCGGCAGCCCCCTGGCTAAAACGAGTAAATCTTATATCATGCAGGCTCGACAGCGCCGCAGGCCTAGGTAGATGTACGCAGGCCCGTCGCAGCGTAGCAGTGTTTCGCGATCTAACGCGAAGCCTGTTACGAGAGACGGTGTCTGGCGTACATCTACCTAGTGGTATGCATTTGGAAGTGCATGCCTGCTATAGCATAATGCTATGGTAAGTACCCGCTTCTAACTACATACTATGGCAGGCAGGGCCCTCACCCTGATATTCTGGGGTTTCTTCGAAATGTTCCCGACGCAAAATTTCTTGTTGGCTGAGCGATAGCGAAGCCTATTACGCCACTGGAGTGCTAAAAAAGTTCAATGTCCGTGTGTCTGTCTGTCTGTGTGTCTGTGTGTCTGTCTGTCTGTCTGTCTGTCTGTCTGTCTGTGTGTCTGTTCGCACGATAACTCAAGAACGAGTCAAGATATCGACCTGAAATTTTTTTTGTAGCTTCTTGGTCTAAAAAGCTCGGCCGAGTTCAAATATGAACACTCTAGCTCAAAAATTGACCCTGCCAAAAATTAATGTATATTTTTTAAAAAATAAGATTTTAAAAATTACAAAATTTTATGAGGTCCTAAAGGGTATCTCGGCGGGTTGCGACCCTTTGAGCGAAAATTTCGTCCGTTTTGCTCTATAGTACGCTTGTTAACGGTCACATTTAGGACAAACCTTGCATTTTTTAGTAGAGAAAAACCGACCATGGGGGCTTGTAGTGCATACCCCTAGCTCACATTTCAGAAGTGGTGCCCACCTCGACCCCGTGTCAGGGACCCGTAATTGCGGATTGCCTACCCAGTAGGGGCAAATGTCTAGAAATGCGTATTAAACGTTCTTCCGGCCACTACTTTGGCTCCAGACTGATCAAAATGGATGCGAACGGTTGAAAAACGATCAATCGTATGTTTTAAAAGCACTTAAACTCCGGTTGCCTACTTTTAAGGGGTAAATTGAGCTCATATTTATAAAATTTTCGTTTTAAAAACAATACTTTACCTACGTGCTTAAACGCCGACGCCAATGAGATTTTTCATAAAATCTCGTGAAAAAAACAGACCTTTACCCCTAGTGCGTCACACATGCACTTTGCCACGCGCAATCCTCCTCTCCTAGAAGCTAGCGAAGTGCCTAATCGTCTACAAAACACCGTATATTTGTGATAATTTCATCGGAAATTGTGGTGGAGTGCAACAGTTGACATTTCTAGCAAAGGTGCGCACCGCACCCACCTTGGCACGCCTGATCCTTCTCTCCTAGAAGCTATTGAAGTGCCTGATTGTCTACAAAACTCCGTATACTTACTTGTGTAAGTAACTTTTATCAGAACAAATATATTAAGGGGAAACATCTGGATGTCCCCCCCTCCTGGAGGCCTCCTGAATATTTTTTTTTTCAAATAAATCTAATGAGGCATTAAAATATAATAAAATATTCTAAACTATTCCAATATATTAAATATATTATATTAGCCAGTAACAAATTAGAGTAACAAATTACGTCTCTCCTGCTTAGTACGACTCAGCTCTCTCAGTTTATCAAATCAATAAACAATTCCACTAAATCTCATCTTCCTTCAGAACGGTTTTAGGGGAGGGGGCCGGGCACCGGGGTATGCCCCCTTCCCCCTCCATCGGTCTGTAGATAGCCTCCTGGAAAGTAGGCAAATTTCCCGACAACACCCCTGTACACTGCAAACAGAAGTGTGTACCTAGTACACTCATATTTGTGTGTACTTGCAAGCATCCACTTATAGGTGCGTACTTGCCACTGTACACAATTATTTGTCGTGTATTTGGCATAGTGCGCTTGCAAGTACACACAAATATGTGTGTACTAAGTACACACTTCGGTTTGCAGTGTAAGTAGGCAACCTGCATTGCTTTGCCCCCACCCCCTTTTTAATCGGATCTAAAACCACACCCCTGTCTCAGGACCTGCACTCTCCAAAGATAGACTGATGTGTTCACAGGATGATATGGACAAATGCTTAGTATGGATGAGAATAGCCATCAAATGTAGAAAAGGGAGAGAGGGGAAGGAAAACGAACTAAAAATTTGAGCTTTTAGATGTCGGTTCTTCCAAAAAACAGAATACTTACGACTGGTTCTGAACACTTTTAAAACCATAGCATAGAATCGTAGCGAATGAGGACAGTTCAGTTGTCCACATCAACCAGTGAACAACACGACATCAATTTATTTTTGTGGAAGTGCAGGTCGTGAAGAGAACGAGATTTAATGCAATTGTTTATATTGATTTGATAAACTGGGAGAGCTAAGTCGTGCTAAGCACGATAGACGTACTTTGTTACTCTGATGAAGAGCTCCACGATGAGGGGGTCAATCAGCGAGTCCTGAAAGAATATAGAAAAAAAGCATCTGTCTCCAAAGTACGAAATGGGGGGGAAAAAAATCAACCAGCCAACTCATTGTAGCTTTCTATCAAGTCTACCAACAATAATTTTTTTGTAGCATTTGTTTCCTTGGCATTAAATGAGGAAAAAATTTACAGCTAGCTCATTGTAGCCTTCTATCTATCAAGTGTACCAACAAGCACTTTTTGCGACTTTTTGTTTTTATAAGGAGTGCTCTCACCTGGACGAAGGGAAGCAATAGAACGACAAAATGATCAATGTTGAGACGGTTAATAGGATAGCAACAATAATTTTATTTCATTTTTTTAAAAAGTAAACTTCCACACATGTTTGGTCGTGTTTGGTTTGCTTGGTTGCCCATCTCGGTTTTCGAATATCGCGCTGGGACGGCGGGATTCACGACTGCCGTGTCAGACACGGTATGAGAAATCGGTTGGCGCGCTAAGATTATATTTTTAATATATTGGAATAATTTAGAATATTTTATTATATTTTAATGCCTCATTAGATTTATTTGAAAAAAAAATATAAAATATGCAGGGGGTGGGACCTTCCGGAGATGGGACTTCCGGACGTTTCCCCTTAATATGTTTGTTCTGCTAAAAGTTACTTACACAAGTATACGGAGTTTTGAAGACGATCAGGCACTTCAATAGCTTCTAGGAGACAAGGATCAGGCGTGTCAAGGTGGGCGCGGTGCGCACCTATGCTAAAAATGTCAACTGTTGCACTCCACCACAATTTCCGATGAAATTATCACAAATATACGGTGTTTTGTAGACGATTAGGCTCTTCGCTAGCTTCTAGGAGAGGAGGATTGCGCGTGGCAAAGTGCATGTGTGACGCACTAGGGGTAAAGGTCTGTTTTTTCACGAGATTTTATGAAAAATCTCATTGGCGTCGGCGTTTAAGCACGTAGGTAAAGTATTGTTTTTTTAAACGAAAATTTTATAAATATGAGCTCAATTTACCCCTTAAAAGTAGGCAACCGGAGTTTAAGTGCTTTTTAAACATACGATTGATCGTTTTTCAACCGTCCGCATCCATTTTGATCAGTCTGGAGCCAAAGTAGTGGCCGGAAGAACGTTTAATACGCATTTCTAGACATTTGCCCCTACTGGGTAGGCAATCCGCAATTACGGGTCCCTGACACGGAGTCGAGGTGGGCACCACTTCTGAAATGTGAGCTAGGGGTATGCACTACAAGCCCCCATGGTCGGTTTTTCTCTACTAAAAAATGCAAGGTGGTGTCCGTTAACAAGCGTACTACTATCTCTTACTGTTTAGCCGCTACAGCGATAAATGTGGACGAAAAGTCGTCAAAATGCATGCTGGGTGTCGTTTCCAGGGTAATTTGTCGAGATGCGACCCTTTGGGTGAAAATTTTGTCCGTTTGGCTTCGCGGAGACCGGTTTGAGCGCTCGGCCCCTTCCCGTAAAAATTGGGAAATTGGTAACAAAATGTAAAGAGGCAAGCGGGGGTCCAGGGGACGGCAGCCCCCTGGCCTATTTTAAATAAAGAATAGCGGGGGTCCAGGGGGCGGCAGCCCCCTGGCTTAATTGAGTAAATCTTAATCCATGCAGGCTCGTAATTAAAAAAAAAGCGGGGGTCCAGGGGGCGGCAGCCCCCTGGCTAAAACGAGTAAATCTTAAATGATGCAGGCTCGCCAGCGCCGCAGGCCTAGGTAGATGTACGCAGGCCCGTCGCAGCGTAACAGTGTTTCGCGATCTATCGCGAAGCCTGTTACGAGAGACGGTGTCTGGCGTACATCTACCTAGTACGCAACTGGATTGCTTTTAGCACGCTGTGACAAACCTACAAGTTCTTCATGCAACCCTTCGCCAGTGGTTCGCGCAGGTTCGCCTACACTGTAATTGGCTGAGCGATAGCGAAGCCTATTACGCCACTAGAGTGCTAAAAAAGTTCAATGTCCGTGTGTCTGTCTGTCTATCTGTGTGTCTGTCTGTCTGTGTGTCTGTTCGCACGATAACTCGAGAACAAGTCAAGATATCGACCTGAAATTTTTACTGTAGCTTCTTGGCCTAAAAAGCTGGGACGAGTTCAAATATAAACACTCTAGCTCAAAAATTGACCCTGCTAAAAATCGATTTATATTTTTTAAAAAAATAAGATTTTAATTATTACAAAATTTTATGGTGTCCTAAGGGGTATCTCGGCGAATTGCGACCCTTTGGACGAAAATTTCGACCGTTTTGCTCTATCTCTTACTGTGTAGCCGCTACAGCGGTAAATGTGGACGAAAAGTCGTCAAAATACATGTTGGGTGTCGTTTTCAGGGTAATCTGTCGAGATGCGATTCTTGGGGCAAAAATTTTGTCTGTTTGGCTCTGCGGAGAAGGGTTTTGGGGCTCGGGCCCTTCGCGTAAAAATTGGAAAATTGGTTACATAATTTAAAGAGGCGAGCGGGGGTCCAGGGGGCGGCAGCCCCCTGGCCTTTTTTTAAATAAAGAAAAGCGGGGGTCCAGGGGGCGGCAGCCCCCTGTCTTAAATGATTAAATCTCAAATCATGCAGGCTCGTAATAAAGAAAAGCGGGGGTCCAGGGGGCGGCTGCCCCCTGGCTTAAATGAATAAATCTTAAACCATGCAGGCTCGTAATAAAAAAAAAGGGGGGGGGGCGCAGGGGGCGACAGCCCCCTGGCTAAAAAGAGTAAATCTTAAAAAATCATGCAGGCTCGCCAGCGCCGCAGGCCTAGGTAGATGTACGCAGGCCCGTCGTAGCGTAACAGTGTTTCGCGATCTATCGTGAAGCCTGTTACGAGAGACGGTGTCTGGCGTACATCTACCTAGTAAGGGGGTGTTCCAAATGTGTACGCCTTAAGGCGTTAGCTACAGGATCCAGAGCGACATTTGACGCCTACTTTTAGGACACCTTTTGGCGTATAGATTCTAGTCACCTTTGCCCATACCACTCCCACATCACAGCACACGCTGAAAGGATGTACAGAATGTGAGCACCTTTCAGGATGTACGTATTATGCGACCAGGTGCATGCCCTGTGTATACACCTCTGCGCTGTAAAAGATTGGAAACGAATACAGAACCAAGTACGGCGGTCCGTACCTGCCCTATGAAATTTGCGACGGAGTGCAGAGTACGGAGAGTCCGTTAATTGGCTGAGCGATAGCGAAGCCTATTACGCCACTGGAGTGCTAAAAAAGTTCAGTGTCCGTCTGTCTGTCTGTCTGTCTGTCTGTCTGTCTGTCTGTGTGTCTGTTCGCACGATAACTCGAGAACGAGTTAAGATATCGACCTGAAATTTTTACTGTAGCTTCTTGGCCTAAAAAGCTCGGACGAGTTCAAATATGAACACTCTAGCTCAAAAATTGACCCTGCTAAAAAATGATTTATATTTTTTAAAAAAATAAGATTTCAAAAATTACAAAATTTTATGGTGTCCTAAGGGGTATCTCGGCGAGTTGCGATCCTTTGACCGAAAATTTCGTCCGTTTTGCTCTATCTCGTACTGTTTAGCCGCTACAGCGGTAAATGTGGACGAAAAGTCGTCAAAATGCATGTTGGGTGTCGTTTTCAGGGTAATCTGTCGAGATGCGACCCTTTGGGTGAAAATTTTGTTCGTTTGGCTTCGCGGAGACCGGTTTGAGCGCTCGGCCCCTTCCCGTAAAAATTGGGAAATTGGTAACAAAATGTAAAGAGGCAAGCGGGGGTCCAGGGGACGGCAGCCCCCTGGCCTATTTTAAATAAAGAATAGCGGGGGTCCAGGGGGCGGCAGCCCCCTGGCTTAATTGAGTAAATCTTAATCCATGCAGGCTCGTAATTAAAAAAAAAAAGCGGGGGTCCAGGGGGCGGCAGCCCCCTGGCTAAAACGAGTAAATCTTAAATGATGCAGGCTCGCCAGCGCCGCAGGCCTAGGTAGATGTACGCAGGCCCGTCGCAGCGTAACAGTGTTTCGCGATCTATCGCGAAGCCTGTTACGAGAGACGGTGTCTGGCGTACATCTACCTAGTACGCAACTGGATTGCTTTTAGCACGCTGTGACAAACCTACAAGTTCTTCATGCAACCCTTCGCCAGTGGTTCGCGCAGGTTCGCCTACACTGTAATTGGCTGAGCGATAGCGAAGCCTATTACGCCACTAGAGTGCTAAAAAAGTTCAATGTCCGTGTGTCTGTCTGTCTATCTGTGTGTCTGTCTGTCTGTGTGTCTGTTCGCACGATAACTCGAGAACAAGTCAAGATATCGACCTGAAATTTTTACTGTAGCTTCTTGGCCTAAAAAGCTGGGACGAGTTCAAATATAAACACTCTAGCTCAAAAATTGACCCTGCTAAAAATCGATTTATATTTTTTAAAAAAATAAGATTTTAATTATTACAAAATTTTATGGTGTCCTAAGGGGTATCTCGGCGAATTGCGACCCTTTGGACGAAAATTTCGACCGTTTTGCTCTATCTCTTACTGTGTAGCCGCTACAGCGGTAAATGTGGACGAAAAGTCGTCAAAATACATGTTGGGTGTCGTTTTCAGGGTAATCTGTCGAGATGCGATTCTTGGGGCAAAAATTTTGTCTGTTTGGCTCTGCGGAGAAGGGTTTTGGGGCTCGGGCCCTTCGCGTAAAAATTGGAAAATTTGTTACATAATTTAAAGAGGCGAGCGGGGGTCCAGGGGGCGGCAGCCCCCTGGCCTTTTTTTAAATAAAGAAAAGCGGGGGTCCAGGGGGCGGCAGCCCCCTGTCTTAAATGATTAAATCTCAAATCATGCAGGCTCGTAATAAAGAAAAGCGGGGGTCCAGGGGGCGGCTGCCCCCTGGCTTAAATGAATAAATCTTAAACCATGCAGGCTCGTAATAAAAAAAAAGGGGGGGGGGCGCAGGGGGCGACAGCCCCCTGGCTAAAAAGAGTAAATCTTAAAAAATCATGCAGGCTCGCCAGCGCCGCAGGCCTAGGTAGATGTACGCAGGCCCGTCGTAGCGTAACAGTGTTTCGCGATCTATCGTGAAGCCTGTTACGAGAGACGGTGTCTGGCGTACATCTACCTAGTAAGGGGGTGTTCCAAATGTGTACGCCTTAAGGCGTTAGCTACAGGATCCAGAGCGACATTTGACGCCTACTTTTAGGACACCTTTTGGCGTATAGATTCTAGTCACCTTTGCCCATACCACTCCCACATCACAGCACACGCTGAAAGGATGTACAGAATGTGAGCACCTTTCAGGATGTACGTATTATGCGACCAGGTGCATGCCCTGTGTATACACCTCTGCGCTGTAAAAGATTGGAAACGAATACAGAACCAAGTACGGCGGTCCGTACCTGCCCTATGAAATTTGCGACGGAGTGCAGAGTACGGAGAGTCCGTTAATTGGCTGAGCGATAGCGAAGCCTATTACGCCACTGGAGTGCTAAAAAAGTTCAGTGTCCGTCTGTCTGTCTGTCTGTCTGTCTGTCTGTCTGTCTGTGTGTCTGTTCGCACGATAACTCGAGAACGAGTTAAGATATCGACCTGAAATTTTTACTGTAGCTTCTTGGCCTAAAAAGCTCGGACGAGTTCAAATATGAACACTCTAGCTCAAAAATTGACCCTGCTAAAAAATGATTTATATTTTTTAAAAAAATAAGATTTCAAAAATTACAAAATTTTATGGTGTCCTAAGGGGTATCTCGGCGAGTTGCGATCCTTTGACCGAAAATTTCGTCCGTTTTGCTCTATCTCGTACTGTTTAGCCGCTACAGCGGTAAATGTGGACGAAAAGTCGTCAAAATGCATGTTGGGTGTCGTTTTCAGGGTAATCTGTCGAGATGCGACCCACTGGCCGAAAATTTCGTCAGTTCTGCTCTATCTCTCACTGTATAGCCGCTACAGCGATAAATGTGGACGAAAAGTCGTAAAAATGCATGCTGGTTGTCGTTTCCAGGGTAATTTTTTTTGTCGAGATGCGACCCTTGTGGGTGAAAATTTTGTCCGTTTGGCTTCGCGGAGAACGGTTTGGGCGGTCGGCCCCTTCTCGTAAAAAGTGGAAAATTGATAACAAAATGTAAAAAGGCAAGCGGGGGTCCAGGGGGCGGCAGCCCCCTGGCCTATTTTTAATAGATAAAAGAGGGGGTCCGCTTAAATGAGTAAATCTGAAATCATTCAGGCTCGTAATCAGGAAAAGCGGGGGTCCAGGGAGCGGCAGCCCCCAGGCTTAAATGAGTATATCTTTAATCATTCAGGCTCGCCAGCGCCGCAGGCCTAGGAAGTTGTACGTAGGCCAATCGCAGCGCAACAGTGTTTCGCGAGCTTTCGCGAAGCCTGTTACGAGAGACGGTGTCTGGCGTACATCTACCTAGTCCTATTTTCGCACTAGGAAGACGTGAAACGGCCTCTCCGTACACGTAAAAAGTGCTACGGAAAGCCCATTTTTAGTCTCCGTACCACACAAAAAGAGGTTCAGGGCGGCCAGAACACGGCGATTTTCGTACTCTTCAATAACGGAAACCTCCGGACAATAATTGGCTGAGCGATAGCGAAGCCTATTACGCCACTGGAGTGCTAAAAAAGTTCAATGTCCGTGTGTCTGTCTGTGTGTCTGTCTGTCTGTGTGTCTGTCTGTCTATGTGTCTGTTCGCACGATAACTCGAGAACGAGTTAAGATATCGACCTGAAACTTTTCCTGTAGCTTCTTGGCCTATAAAGCTCGGACGAGTTCAAATATGAACACTCTAGCTCAAAAATTAACCCTGCTAAAAATTGATTTATATTTTTTTAAAAACTAGGTAGATGTATGCCAGACACCGTCTCTCGTAACAGGCTTCGCGATAGATCGCGAAACACTGTTACGCTGCGACGGGCCTGCGTACATCTACCTAGGCCTGCGGCGCTGGCGAGCCTGCATGATTTAAGATTTACTCGTTTTAGCCAGGGGGCTGCCGCCCCCTGGACCCCCGCTTTTTTTTCTTTCTTTAACGAGCCTGCATGGTTTAAGATTTACTCATTTAAGCCAGGGGGCTACCGCCCCCTGGACCCCCGCTTTTCTTTATTACGAGCCTGCATGATTTGAGATTTACTCATTTAAGCCAGGGGGCTGCCGCCCCCTGGACCCCCGCTTTTCTTTTTTTAAGATAGGCCAGGGGGCTGCCGCCCCCTGGACTCCCGCTCGCCTCTTTTCATTAAGTAACCAATTTTCCAATTTTTACGCGAAGGGCCCGAGCCCCAAAACCCTTTTCCGCAGAGCCAAACAGACAAAGTTTTGCCCCAAGGATCGCATCTCTACAGATTACCCTGAAAACGACACCCAACATGTATTTTGACGACTTTTCGTCGACATTTACCGCTGTAGCGGCTAAACAGTAAGAGATAGAGCAAAACGGTCGAAATTTTCGCCCAAGGGGTCACAACTCGCCGAGATACCTCTTAGTTCACCATAAAATTTTGTAATATTTAAAATCCTTTTTTTTTAAAAAATATAAATCAATTTTTAGCAGGGTTAATTTTTGAGCTAGAGTGTTCATATTTGAACTCGTCCGAGCTTTTTAGGCCAAGAAGCTACAGTA
The DNA here is from genome assembly GCA_029379305.1 of Frankliniella fusca. Classification (NCBI taxonomy): domain Eukaryota; kingdom Metazoa; phylum Arthropoda; class Insecta; order Thysanoptera; family Thripidae; genus Frankliniella; species Frankliniella fusca. Next base: position 106,362 of record JAHWGI010000540.1, read on the forward strand.
AAAATTTCAGGTCGATATCTTGACTCGTTCTCGAGTTATCGTGCGAACAGACACACAGACAGACAGACAGACAGACAGACAGACAGACACACAGACAGACACACGGACATTGAACTTTTTTAGCACTCCAGTGGCGTAATAGGCTTCGCTATCGCTCAGCCAAAAAATTGGATTTTAAAAATTACAAAATTTTATAGTGTCCTAAGGGGTACCTCGGCGAGTTGCGATCCTTTGGACGAAAATTTCGACCGTTTTGCTCTATCTCTTACTGTTTAGCCGCTACAGCGGTAAATGTGGACGAAAAGTCGTCAAAATGCATGTTGGGTGTCGTTTTCAGAGTAATTTGTCGAGATGCGACCCTGTGGGCGAAAATTTTGTCCGTTTGGCTCTACGGAGAACGTTTTGGGCGCTCGTCCCCTTTTCGTAAAAATTGGAAAATAGGTAACATTATGTAAAGAGGCGAGCGGGGGTCCAGGGGGCGGCAGCCCCCTGGCTAAAACGAGTAAATCTTAAATCATGCAGGCTCGCCCGAGGGGTCCCCCACTCCCATAGATGGTGTACACACGAGTAATTTGAGTAGGCGAGTAGGGGCGAGTAAAAGTGAGTAAAGGCGAGTAATAGTGAATAAAGGCGAGTAGCGACGAGTATTGGCGAGTGATGAGTAAATGAGAGTAGCGATGAGTAATGGCGAGTAGGGATGAGTAATGGCGAGTAGGGATGAGTAATGGCGAGCAGGGATGAGTAATGGTCAGTAGGGATGAGTAATGGCGAGTATTTTGCGTGTATTTTGCGTGAGTAATTGGAGAGTAATGGCGAGTAATTGGCGAGTAATGGCGAGTAATTGGCGAGTAATGGCGAGTTATGGTGAGTAATGGTGAGTAATGGCGAGTAATTGGCGAGTAATGGCGAGTATTGGCGAGTAATGGCGAGTAATGGCGAGTAGGCGCGAGTAAGAACGAGTACACACTAAATGGCTAGGAACAATTTTGTACGTAGCCAACAGACAATTTTGTCCATGGGCTGGTTGTGTTTTTACGCGCATCTTCCAGGATGCAATTTTGTCTAAGAACAACGTACAAATTAGTACGTGTTCTGTCAAAGACATTTTTGCATCTAATAAGGGACAAATTTGTATGATTTGGACGAACAAATTTTCCAACTCTCTTCGAATATGATAGTCCACCCAATATGGACAATTTAGTAACGAGATTCTTGTACAAAAAAAATTTTTTGATTAAATTAGCTATTGTGCCTATATCTGAGGACAAAATTGTGCAACTTTACGAACAAATTTGTTTTTGTCGATAAGGGTCGAAATAATAGGGCCTGATGGACCGTACTCATGAATTCCTTCGAATTCCCCCACAGAACAACAGTAACAGATACCGATACATTATTATTTTTCTATTTCCACACATCATTTTGTCACACACTTCTATTTATTCACAAGGACTATTCAATATGAATTACAACAGTCTCACTGTTGTATAAGAAAATGTCAAAATCGTTAAAATACATTACCTCGTAATTTTGACACTTATTTCAAGTTCATCAATGTTCATTATACACTGCAGAAAATTACACTCAAACCCTCATAGTTATGACATTGTTTTAGGTGTTTGGTTAGTAAACAATTTTTCAACAAAGACTGAACCACAGATTGCGCTTTAAGATATGTAGAAAGATATAGTGTGTTTGCAGTATTAAAGGCTCTGCTGTCTTATGCAACAACTTACCTAGGAACCAGCTAGTTAATTTCATTATTCCACTGAGCTAGGCAGAGAGAAGAATACACTCTGAGCTCACTACCTTAACCTCATCACACATAATTTTGCTAGGTGCTGTAACACATTCCCAACCGCACTACATTGCAGTCTTTCAAAGCAACTGAAGCAGAACAAGTAAAAGATCATAATCCTGAAGTAGCTTCAACTGACATCAACTTTTCGCACAAACATTTTTCATTTGAGGTAAGACAGGCTTAGAAGAGGCCAGGCGAAGTAATACTACTGCCTGGCTACTGCAAATAACTGGTTTGTTTATAAAGCCTGCCGCCTGGCCTGGCCATAGTGCCAGTATCGTCTGCTGTCTGGCTCTTTTGTCGTCGCAGGAACCAGAGCCTGTTGTCGTGCGATATCACTGGTGAAGAATCTCTAAAATTTGATTTCTACGTTACCAGAGATGTATGTGAAGGCACTTTGTTTTTTGTTCAGATGTGGGATCGACGATCCCGGATCGTAAGGCCTTTAAAGTAACAGTATTTTTAGTGAGTGTTTCGAGATAGCCCACAGAGGCCCGTCAGTTGTTTTAATTAAACGTAAACTTGTGTTTTTTCCTGTTACTTTATCCCACAGTATTTTTCTTTTTTTTTGGTTTGCTCAGTTTCCACTTTGAACTATTTTGCTGTCATGCTGTGGTTGTAGTCCAATAAGTTTTTTGCTGCCTTGATCATAACCTAACCTTTTTTGGATCATGGATTTCATGCTCAGATTAGACTGGTTGTTGCTTTTGGGAATTGACCATCCAAGATTAAGATTAAAAAGGAAACATATTTCATAAAGACTAGATTCTGCACAAAATTTTAAGTGTGTATCTTTGTGTTACACACTTTTGAGTAGGTAATGATAGTCCTTAGTATTACATACTATACTTGGAGTTTATCTCTACTAATTATTTGATCTGAAAATAGAGGAGCCTCAATTTTTTGTACTTTATGACAGGTGAGTCTATTTATATGGACAAATGTAATGCTCACTACATACTTACTCTAAATTTTCTTGTTTCTTTCCAGTAAATGCTAAAAGCCGCTCTTTGATTTCAAATCGTCCCAAATTCTAAAAGAGCGGATCTGAACTAATACTCTGGAGTGTATCTAGTTCAGGTTAATTGGTGGCCAAATTCCAAAGCACTGAAATCTTTTAATTCAAATGTGAAGTGCTTTTTTTCTTCTGCTTTTATTCGCAGGGCATGGTGGAATTTAAGTCTGGAGTTGCGTATTATATGAATTTTATATTTCCACCACATTTGACTCTTTGCTCGTACCTTTTTACAAAGTAAAGTGAATGTAGACTACATATCTTTATTGGAACTGTAATCTTTTCACCTTTTTGACTTTACATTATGAATGAACATTCACTGCTAGACTTTACCCCTTGCCTCAATAGCTTGGGATATTGTTTTCTTCTTATGATAGCAAGGAAATCTCTATTTTCAGCAGCTCCAATACTTTTAGTGGTAAATAAACCTCAACCACTTACCTTAGACCAAAAACTTTCTCTTTCTCTGTTAAAAGATAAATAAACCTCAACCACTTACCTCACACCATGAACATTCAAAGACCTAACTCAACATTATCTTTTGAATGCAAATGTATTTTAGCTCCAAAATCATGTTAGAGATTAGACTATTTTGTACCCCTTTCCGTCAGTTCAATGTCCAGAGTACTTTCTAAAATTAGAAAACTTTGTATTACTTATGAATAGAGGAGGTCTTCAATAAAATTTTAGGGAATATAACATTACTTGTTGACTTGATTATACTCATCCCATTTTCATAACTTTAGATCAAATTTTCTGTTTGTAGTCAAATGCTCATAAAAGATAGAACAAATGACGGAGTTGCCTAAGCTTTTGATCGGTTAATGTGGGTGCCATCTGAGGGTAAATGCTATGTATTGATTAGGTTTTGAATACAACAATAACTGTACGTACTTTTGAAAGTAAAATAGATACAGTTTCATTGCATAGTAGAAAAGTCATGTCTAGACGGCTAGACAGTAAAATAAAACATTGCTCACAACACTGCTCACAACGTTTTCTATATTATTGTTCAGGACTCCATTTTTTTCATAGCATATCATGTCTGAAACTAGAAAACTTAGGTTTTAACTCTAAAACACAAGTCCAAAATAATACTTACACTTTAATTTTCACTTATTTGGTCATTTCCACCACCCCTTTCAGCAGGCATTTGAGACAACCTCAGTCTCCCTTATCAAAATAGTGTTGAGTTCGTGACAAAGCTGTAAACCTGGTGGTACCATCAAAGTGGTCGTCGGGGACCTAAAGAGAACGCCGATGACCACAAATCCCCCTCGTTACCAACATTTTACCAGGCGGCGACGCACTGGGGCCGAGCTGCTGGTTCCATCCTTTGACCACGGCCGAGTGGGGGTAGGGCGTACTTAAAATAAGGGTGGATTTAGACTGCTGTCGCCAGTCGCCGTTTTTCACTTGTTTTGACCGAATAGCGGCCTCTGATTGGTCCATAAGCTGAAAACAAATGAAAAACGGCGACTGGCGACAGCAGTCTAAATAAGCTATTTCAGAGAACGGGTAAAGAAGAAGAGCACGAATAACAAAAGCGCTTCGGCGCATGCGTGGGCGCCCCCCACCCCAACCTCTGGCTCCCCCACTCCACGTCTACGCATGCGCAGTGCGCTTTTGTTATTCGTACTGTTCTTCTTTACCCGTTCTCTGAAATAGCTTATTGACATCCGGGCACAATTACAACAGTTCAGACCTTGCAGATTCGTAATAGCAATACGTTGTCGACGAAATATGAACCATTAATTGTTATAGTTGATTGAAATTACGAAGCCTAGGAGAACGGGATTCTGGCCTAGCCTCGCTACCGGGTGCCTCTCCCGCCCGTACGTAAACAAAATCCGCAACTCTATAACCTCTGAAGACCTGTGTGTTTTGATTAACTGGGCTTTCGATCTGCTATTACAAAGAATCAAAGTCGCGAGGTGGTGGACAGGCACCCGGTAGCGAGGCTAGGCCGAGAATCCCGTTCTCCTACGAAGTCGGCCGACCGGAGACGCTGCGCCCCGAGTCCGCGTGCAGGATGATTTTAATCCGTCGAGATCGGACAAACGGCTGTTTCTTGTCACTCGTACATGTTAAATAACGAATCTACAAAGAAAAACGTTGTGTTTTGACACCTCGATCGATCCGAACGATCAATCCTTCGCGGAGAAATCTTAGTTTAAGTACGCCCTAGCCCCACTCGGCCGTGGTCAAATGATAGAACCAGCTGCCCAGCCCTTGTGCGTTGCCGTACCCTGATTTTACTCCCCTCGACCCTGCCGACTCTGCCCTCCACGGACCCCGGCGCCCTGCTTTCCACCTCTTATAATGATTCCTTTTGCGGCCCTGCCAACCTGGCAAACTGTCTCATTGATATGATACCCTCTGCTTCGCCATTCCTGAGGGTTGCATGCCCGTCATCTTGAATTATTTTACCCCTCACCCTCCTCCAAACATAAATATTTGTCAATTACTTGCGCTACTGGCGGACGACAGGTTTAAACTTGTCATTGGTTTAAATTGTAACTCTTCTTTGGACTTTTTTGTCCATTAAGGAAGAGAAAATAAAATAAAATGAATGTTCGATTCTTTTGGACAAAATTGTACTGTTTCTTATGGACAAATTTTATTGCATCTAATTTTAGGGACAATTTTGTCTACTGAAAGATGCAAACACTTTGTACCTAATTCTAGGGACAAAAAATTGTCCTTTGCGATTTAGTGTGTAGGCGCGAGTATTGGTGAGTAAGCGTGCGAGTAGGCGCGAGTAATTTTGGTCGTGTACACACGGGTATCGAAGTGGGGGACCCCTCGGGCTCGCCAGCGCCGCAGGCCTAGGTAGATGTACGCGGGCCCGTCGCAGCGTAACAGTGTTTCGCGATCTATCGCGAAGCCTGTTACGAGAGACGGTGTCTGGCGTACATCTACCTAGTGTACTATTTTGTGCATAACTATGTATGTCTGTCAGCATGCGTAGCTTATTGGCTGAGCGATAGCGAAGCCTATTACGCCACTGGAGTGCTAAAAAAGTTCAATGTCCGTCTGTCTGTCTGTCTGTCTGTCTGTCTGTCTGTCTGTCTGTCTGTCTGTGTGTGTGTCTGCTCACACGATAACTCGAGAACTAGTTAAGCTATCGACCTGACATTTTTACTGTAGCTTCTTGGCCTAAAAAGCTCGGACGAGTTCGAATATGAACTCTCTAGCTCAAAAATTGAGCCTGCTAAAAATTGATTTATATTTTTAAAAAATTATATTTTAAAAATTACAATATTTTATGGAGTCCTAAGGGGTATCTCGGCGAGTTGCGAACCTTTGGTAGAAAATTTTGTCCGTTTTGCTCTATCTCTTACTGTTTAGCCGCTACAGCGGTAAATGTGGACGAAAAGTCGTCAAAATGCATGTTGGGCGTCGTTTTCAGGGTAATTTGTCGAGATGCGACCCTCTAGGCGAAAATTTTCTCCATTTGGCTTCGCGGAGAACGGTTTGGGCGCTCGTCCCCTTTTCGTAAAAATTGGAAAATCGGTAACATAATGTCAAGAGCACTGGGAAAACAAAGGTGCTATATAGCACTCTTTTTGGGGTGCTATTGCATTTTTTGGGGTGTTACTGCACTAATGCCTTTATAAAGGTACGATTAGGGCCAAATATAGCACCTTTGGGAGGCGATAGCGCCTTTCTAAAGGCACTATTTCACTAACGCCTTTAAAGGGCATTAGATAGCACCTTTGTTTTTCCAGTGAGGCGAGCGGGGGTCCAGGGGGCGGCAGCCCCCTGGCCTATTTTTAATAAATAAAAGCGGGGGTCCAGGGGGCGTCAGCCCCCTGGCTTAAATGAGTAAATCTTAAATACTGTCAGAAAAAAACACGTCAAGGTACGATCATTTACTGGTCAAGTCCTTGCCTGCTGCTCTGAGTGTACTTGGCTAGTACGGTCTTTTGAGGTACGAAGTACAGTAATCTTAAGATAAATCTAGTGTACTTCGCTCCTCAAAAGACCGTACTAGCCAAGTACACTCAGAGCAGCAGGCAAGGACTTGACCAGAAAATTATCGTACTTTTTGTGTACTTTGGTTCGATTTTTCTGACAGTGAATGATGCAGGCTCGTCCTGGCCTAAATGAGTAAATCTTAAATCATGCAGGATCGTAATAAAGAAAAGCGGGGGTCTAGGGGGCGGCAGCCCCCTGGCTTAAATGAGTAAATCTTAAATGATGCAGGCTCGTAATAAAGAACAGCGGGGGTCCAGGGGGCGGCAGCCCCCTGGCTTAAATGAGTAAATCTTAAATCATGCAGGCTCGTAATAAAGAAAAGCGGAGGTCCAGGGGGCGGCAGCCCCCTGGCTTAAATGAGTTAATCTTAAATCGTGCAGGCTCGTAATCAAGAAAAGCGGGGGTCCAGGGGGCGGCAGCCCCCTGGATTAAATGAGTAAATCTTAAATCATGCAGGTTTGCCAGCGCCGCAGGCCTAGGTAGATGTACCTGTCGCAGCGAAACAGTGTTTCGCGAGCTATCGCGAAGCCTGTTACGAGAACCGGTGTCTGGCGTTCATGTACTTAGTGCATTATTATTGTACATTATATGTAAGATTTTCTACAGATGTATGTACAAATTTCTACATATTATGTACAATAATAATGCATCAGCCACGCATGCTGACAGACATACATAGCTATGCACCAAATTGTACATAATTGGCTGAGCGATAGCGAAGCCTATTACGCCACTGGAGTGCTAAAAAAGTGCAATGTCCGTCTGTCTGTCTGTGTGTCTGTGTGTCTGTTCGCACGATAACTCGAAAACGAGTTAAGATATCGACCTGAAATTTTTACTTTAGCTTCTTGGCCTAAAAAGCTCGGACGAGTTCAAATATGAACACTCTAGCTCAAAAATTGACCCTGCTAAAAATTGATTTATATTATTTCAAAAATTAGATTTTAAAAGTTACAAAATTTTATGGTGTCCTAAGGGGTATCTCGGCGAGTTGCGGCCCTCTGGGCGAAACTTTCGTCCAATTTGCTCTTTCTCTTACTGTTTAGCCACTACAGTGGTAAATGTGGACGAAAAGTCGTCAAAACGCACGTTGGGTGTCGTTTTCAGGGTAATCTGTCGAGATGCGATCCTTGGGGCAAAAATCTTGTCTGTTTGGCCCTGCGGAGAAGGGTTTTGGGGCTTGGGCCCTTCGCGTAAAAATTGGAAAATTGGTTACATAGTGAAAAGAGGCGAGCGGGGGTGCAGGGGGCGGTTGCCCCCTGGCCTATTTTAAATAAAGAAAAGCGGGGGTCCAGGGGGCTGCAGCCCCCTGGCTTAAATGAGTAAATCGTAAACCATGCAGGCTCGTAATTTTAAAAAAGCGGGGGTCCAGGGGGCGGTAGCCCCCTGGCTTAGACGAGTTTATCTTAAGTCATGCAAGCTCGCCAGCGCCGCAGGCCTAGGTAGATGTGCGCAGGCCCGTCGCAGCGTAACAGTGTTTCGCGATCTATTGCGAAGCCTGTTACGAGAGACAGTGTCTGGCGTACATCTACCTAGTATTTCAGTGTGCGGGTTGCCTACATACAGCACTGTAAGAAACCAAGCTAGGCCCGCCCTTCCGCCAAACGTCGTTGCCAGCTCCGCTTCGCTGTGCTGGCAACTCCGTTCGGCCGGGGGCAGCCTAGCTTGGCCTGCCGGCGGCGTTATGGACGGGCCTACGGCCCGTCCTCGGAGTCACAGGTTATAAAAAAATTACTTTAAAAAGCGGGCCTTTCGAGCCTTCGGCCCGATGATTGGCTGAGCGATAGCGAAGCCTATTACGCCACTGGAGTGCTAAAAAAGTTCAATGTCCGTCTGTCTGTCTGTCTGTCTGTGTGTCTGTGTGTCTGTGTGTCTGTGTGTCTGTGTGTCTGTGTGTCTGTGTGTCTGTGTGTCTGTTCGCACGATAACTCGAGAACGAGTTAAGATATCGACCTGAAATTTTTACTGTAGATTCTTGGCCTAAAAAGCTCAGGCGAGTTCAAATATGAACACTCTAGCTCAAAAATTGACCCTGCCAAAAAATAATATATATTTTTTTAAAAAATAAGATTTTAAAAATTACAAAATGTTATGGTGTCCTAAGGGGTATCTCGGCGAGTTGCGACCCTTAGGCGAAAATTTCGTCCGTTTTGCTCTATCTCTTACTGTTTAGCCGCTACAGCGGTAAATGTGGACGAAAAGTCATCAAAATGCATGTTGGGTGTCGTTTTCAGGGTAATTTGTCGAGATGCGACCCTCTGGGCGAAAATTTTGTCCGTTTGGCTCTACGAAAAACGGTTTGGGCGTTGGACACTCGACCCCCTATTGTAAAAATTGGAAAATTGGTAACATAATGAAAAGAGGCGAGCGGGGGTCCAGGGGGGGGGCAGCCCCCTGGCCTATCTTAAAAAAAAAGAAAAACTTGGGGTCCAGGGGGCGGCAGCCCCCTGGCTTAAATGAGTAAATCTCAAATCATGCTGGCTCGTAATAAAGAAAAGCGGGGGTCCAGGGGGCGGCAGCCCCCTGGCTAAAATGAGTAAATCTTGAATCATGCAGGCTCGCCAGCGACGCAGGCCTAGGTAGATGTACGCAGGCCCGTCGCAGCGAAACAGTGTTTCGCGAGATATCGCGAAGCCTGTTACGGGAGACGGTGTCTGGCGTATATCTACCTAGTACTTTTCATTTTAAATATTTTTTTTAATTTTTTTGGCTGAGCGACAGCGAAGCCTTTTACGCAACTAGAGTGCTAAAAAAGTTCAATGTCCGTCCGTCTGTCTGTCTGTCTGTCTGTCTGTCTGTCTGTCTGTCTGTCCGTCTGTCCGTCTGTGTGTCTGTGTGTCTGTGTGTCTGTTCGCACGATAACTCGAGAACGAGTTAAGATATCGTACTGAAATTTTTACTGTAGCTTCTTGGCCTAAAAAGCTCGGACGAGTTCAAATATGAGCACTCTAGCTCAAATATTGACCCTGCTAAAAATTGGTTTGTATTTTTAAAAAAAATTAGATTTTGAAAGTTACAAAATTTTATGGTGTCGTAAGGGGTATCTCGGCGAGTTGCGGTCCTTTGGACGAAAATTTCGTCCGTTTTGCTTTATCTCTTACTGTTTAGCCGCTACAGCGGTAAATGTGGACAAAAAGTCGTCAAAACGCATGTTGGGTGTCGTTTTCAGGGTATTCTGTCGAGATGCGATCCTTGGGGCAAAAATCTTGTCTGTTTGGCCCTGCGGAGAAGGGTTTTGGGGCTCGGGCCCTTCGCGTACAAATTGGAAAATTGGTTACATAATGAGAAGAGGCGAGCGGGGGTGCAGGAGGCGGTAGCCCCCTGGCCTTTTTTAAACTAGGTAGATGTACGCCAGACACCGTCTCTCGTAACAGGCTTCGCGATATCTCGCAAAACACTGTTACGCTGCGACGGGCTTGCGTACATCTACCTAGGCCTGCGGCGCTGGCGAGCATGCAAGATTTAAGATTTACTCGTTTTAGCCAGGGGGCTGCCGCCCCCTGGACCCCGCTATTTTTTTTTATTACGAGCCTGCATTGCTTAAGATTTACTCATTTAAGCCAGGGGGCTGCCGCCCCCTGGACCCCCGCTCGCCTCTTTTCATTTTGTAACCAATTTTTCAATTTTTACGCGAAGGGCCCGAGCCCCAAAACCCTTCTCCGCAGAGCCAGACACAATTTTTACCCAAAGAATCGCATCTCGACAGATTACCCTGAAAACGACACCCAACATGCATTTTTACGACTTTTCGTCCACATTTACCGCTGTAGCGGCTAAACAGTAAGAGATAGAGCAAAACGCAAAGGGAGGTTTCACAGCACGCGCGAAATTTTAATTTTTCGTTCGCCCTGATTTAAGTGATTTCTAGCCCCCCCCCCTTTTTTTTTGTGAATTTCACTGACTTTAAAGTACCTCATATCAATATGATCAATCACTTGCGAGTGATTTTTTTTATTTACAAAGAAGCCAAAATATACCATTTTTCGATAAGCTTCTAATCTAGTGGCGCGCGAATCGTTCTGTTTTTGTTGACATCGGGCAATATCATGGGCTCAGTCAAACCTGTAATTTCATCCAAGAGCTTTGATTCAAATTCTTGATAAGGTTTCCCCGATATTTAGCCCCATTTCTTTTCAAATTTTCCTGACTTCATAGTACTGTCCATCGATCCGACCAAAGAGACGCGAGCGAAGCGAGCGGGAGTTTATTATTATTATTATTATTATTATTATTATTATTATTATTATTATTATTATTATTATTATTATTATTATTATTATTATTAAGTGGCAAAAACAGTCGTTTGCCACAAGCCTTACACTGAAAAACCAACAGTCAACTCAGTACACTGTTCCTAAAGTGTACCACTGTGGGGGAAAATACTCTTAAATTTACGACAAATTAAATAATTTTTGATTACGATGTTGATTTGTAATGTGACGAATTATAAAAAGTGAATTTACTACTAGGTAGATGTACGCCAGACACCGTCTCTCGTAACAGGCTTCGCGATGGATCGCGAAACACTGTTACGCTGCGACGGGCCTGCGTGCATCTACCTAGGCCTGCGGCGCTGGCGAGCCTACATGATTTAAGATTTACTCGTTTTAGCCAGGGGGCTGCCGCCCCCTGGACCCCCGCCTTTTTTTAATTACGAACCTGCATGGCTTAAAATTTAGTCGTTGAAGCCAGGGGGCTGCCGCCCCCTGGACCCCCGCTTTTCTTTATTTAAAATAGGCCTGGGGGCTGCCGCCCCCTGGACCCCCGCTCTCCTCTTTTCATTATGTAACCAATTTTCCAATTTTTACCGGAAGGGCCCGAGCCCCAAAACCCTTTTCCGCAAAGCCAAACAGACAGAAATTTTCCCCCAAGGATTGCATCTCGACAGATTACCCTGAAAACGACACCCAACATGCATTTTGACAACTTTTCGTCCACATTTACCGCTGTAGCGGCTAAACAGTAAGATATAGAGCAAAACGGACGTAATTTTCGTCCATAGGGCTGCAACTTGCCGAGATACCCCTTAGGACACCATAAAATTTTGTAATTTTTAAAATCTATTTTAAAAAAAAATATAAATCAATTTTTAGCAGGGTCAAGTTTTGAGCTAGAGTGTTCATATTTGAACTCGTCTGAGCTTTTTGGGCCAAGAAGCTACAGTAAAAATTTCAGGTCGATATCTTAACTCGTTCTCGAGTTATCGTGCGAACAGACACACAGACACACAGACACACAGACACACAGACACACAGACAGACAGACAGACAGACAGACGGACATTGAACTTTTTTAGCACTCCAGTGGCGTAATAGGCTTCGCTATCGCTCAGCCAACAAATTTGATGAGTTTTGCTCATGATTTTTTGTTGTTAGAAAACAGCATTTTCCGTAATTCAACAAAAGAATAAGTCATGAAATTACGAATCGAATAAATAGAAACCACACTGTTCAAAATACTTGTAAATTTACGGCATTTTTGAGAACAATAACGAAACAACACTTTCAGGGTACGACTTGTGTCATTTGTGAACGACGATGTGATCGCTAATTTTTATAGCGCAACAGTTCGTCTTCAAACGAAGAAAGTCGAAAATTTACGACTTTGATCCTAAATATGCGATTGATCGTCAAGTCCTTGCGCAGGATGTCACACAGATACCACTTCATTCGTAAACTTACAACTTTGATCGTAAATGTGCGACTTCGGTCGGAATTGAACGATTTTCATCGTACAGTTACGACACACATCGTAAGAAAACGACTAAAATCGTCACATTTTACGAACTTTCTGGGCCTTCGATGATAAAAAAGTTCACGACAATGTCGTAGAGGAATGCTTTTTGTATCGTTAGGTTACGACGAAATCGTTCCAAAACGATTGCAGTCGCTATAAATTACGAGAAATGTCGTAAACTAACGAGAAATTTCGTAAATTTAGGAGAAAAGCCGTTATTTTACAAGATATGTCGTACATTTACGAGAAATGTCGTAAGTCTAAGACCAAGCGCGGATCCAGGGGGGGGGGGGGGGTGCCATTGCCCCCCCCCCTCCCCATGGGCTCAGCCGCCCTGCCAAAACTGGGGAAAAAAGGGAGAAAAGGGAAAAGGAGAGAGGGAAAAGGGGGTAAGGGGAAAGGAAAATAATGTCACGTATACGCATTTTCCAATACGCATCGGTCGAAATTAAAAACAAAAACAAATTTTCGAGCGAATTCCCCTGAAAGTAGGCAAGCCGCTGCATTTGTCCGTTCCTCCGGGCCGTGCTGGATCCGCCACTGTTTTAGACTGGTGAATTTGAAATTTTAGTGTTGGAAATTTATGACATGCATTCGTGAAACTATGAGTGCTAACAGTAAAAAATAAATAATTAGAATCTCACGACTTTTTTGGCTGAGCGATAGCGAAGCCTATTACGCCACTGGAGTGCTAAAAAAGTTCAATGTCCGTCTGTCTGTCTGTCTGTCTGTCTGTCTGTCTGTCTGTCTGTCTGTCTGTCTGTGTGTCTGTCTGTGTGTCTGTCTGTGTGTCTGTTCGCACGATAACTCGAGAACGAGTTAAGATATCGACCTGAAATTTTTACTGTAGCTACTTGGCCTAAAAAGCTCGGTTGAGTTTGAATATGAACTCTCTGGCTCAAAAATTAACCGTGCTAGAAATTGATTTTTATTTTTTAAAAAAATTAGATTTTAAATATTACAAAATTTTATGGTGTCCTAAGGGGTATCTCGGCGAGTTGCGACCCCTCGGGCGAAAATTTCGTCCGTTTTGCTCTATCTCTTACTGTTTAGCCGCTACAGCGGTAAATGTCGACGAAAAGTCGTCAAAATGCATGTTGGGTGTCGTTTTCAGGGTAATTTGTCGAAATGCGACCTTTGGCCGAAGATTTTGTCCGTTTGGCTCTACGGAGAACGGTTTGGGCGCTCGTCCCCTTTTCGTAAAAATTGGAAAATCGGTACATAATGTAAAGAGGCGAGCGGGAGTCCAGGGGGCGGCAGCCCCCTGGCTTAAATAAGTAAATCTTAAATCATGCAGGCTCGTAATAAAGAACAGCGGGGCTCCAGGGGGCGGCAGCCCCCCGGCTTAAATGAGTAAATCTTACATCACTCAGGCTCGCAACAAAGAATAGCGGGGGTCCCGGGGGCGGCAGCCCCCTGGCCGAAATGAGTAAATCTTAAATCATGCAGGCTCGTAACAAAAAAAAGCGGGGGTCCAGGGGGCGGCAGCCCCCTGGCTTAAATGAGTAAATCTTAAATCATGCAGGCTCGCCAGCGCCGCAGGCCTAGGTAGATGTACGCAGGCTCGTCGCAGCGTAACAGTGTTTCGCGAGATATCGCGAAGCCTGTTACGAGAGACGGTGTCTGGCGTACATCTACCTAGTAGTAATAGCCAATTACAACATTTACGTCTATATGAATAACAAACGTGAACCGTAAAATTACAAAAACTATCACGGAAAATTTTTCCATTACTCCACGATGAGTTTTTTTTTCCACAGTGACTTCGAAGCACGCATTAGAAAATGCATACCAGCAATGGTATGCTCTAGGAAGTGCATACCTGCCATGGTATGCATTTGGAAGTGCATGCCTGCTATAGCATAATGCTATGGTAAGTACCCGCTTCTAACTACATACTATGGCAGGCAGGGCCCTCACCCTGATATTCTGGGGTTTTTTCGAAATGTTCCCGACGCAAAATTTCTTGTACGCAACTGGATTGCTTTTAACACGCTGTGACAAACCTACAAGTTCTTCATGCAACCCTTCGCCAGTGGTTCGCGCAGGTTCGCCTACACTGTAATTGGCTGAGCGATAGCGAAGCCTATTACGCCACTAGAGTGCTAAAAAAGTTCAATGTCCGTGTGTCTGTCTGTCTGTCTGTTTGTCTGTCTGTCTGTGTGTCTGTTCGCACGATAACTCGAGAACGAGTCAAGATATTGACCTGAAATTTTTACTGTAGCTTCTTGGCCTAAAAAGCTGGGACGAGTTCAAATATGAACACTCTAGCTCAAAAATTGACCCTGCTAAAAATCGATTTATATTTTTTTAAAAAATAAGATTTTAATTTTATGGTGTCCTAAGGGGTATCTCGGCGAGTTGCGACCCTTTGGGCGAAAATTTCGACCGTTTTGCTCTATCTCTTACTGTGTAGCCGCTACAGCGGTAAATGTGGACGAAAAGTCGTCAAAATACATGTTGGGTGTCGTTTTCAGGGTAATCTGTCGAGATGCGATTCTTGGGGCAAAAATTTTGTCTGTTTGGCTCTGCGGAGAAGGGTTTTGGGGCTCGGGCCCTTCGCGTAAAAATTGGAAAATTGGTTACACAATTTAAAGAGGCGAGCGGGGGTCCAGGGGGCGGCAGCCCCCTGGCCTTTTTAAAATAAAGTGTGATGCTCAAGGGCTGGTGCTGAGTGCCTGGGTGTTAGAGCACGGAACCCGAAGTCGGGCACCGACACCAACCCTACTCGTGGGCTCTGGCCCATGTGGGCCAGAGGGAGGGGCCTGACCCCCCGACCGGTCCAATACACTGCCAAACAAATGTATAGTTCTAAACATAAAATGATGTTTAACTGCAAATGTTTAATACCTACTTAAACACTATATTATGTTTAGTTCAAACTATACATCAGCAAATGTTTATTTTCTAAACACTTTGGAAGTGTTCAGTTTGCTATACACTTAGTGCAGCGTGATATCCCTATGCTTTTCCATGTGAAGCCTCGCCCAAGTGTTCACTTCTATACATCACAAAATGTCTAACCTCTATGCATTTGCAAAGTGTATAGGTGTTGAACATCTTTTTATGTTTAGTTCCTGCTATACATCTTGTCATGTATAGAATTGCGAACTGTACACCATAATGTAAAGAAACTAAACATTTGTTTTACCAGTGTACGCCCCTGGTGAACCCCAAGTGAATCCCCGGCTCGAAAGCAGCTATACCTCTTCAAATATCCTAACTTCATTCCATTCCTTGTCATAGTTTTCAACGCTGTCCTGCAGGGTCCTTACAATTTTGTCTCCAAGCGAATGTTTGACTGCACACTTGGCGAACATGGTTATGATGGTACAATATCACACCAGTTGCGGGCGACCCACTTCAATCCAATAAAGCCTGAAGAACCTAAACTTATGTTTGGCAACGTAACGAGGCTTCTGCCAGTGAACGACTCATTCTGGGTAATTTCTTTTGGAATTAGAGCTTCTTCTTTGAATAAATTACTTACGCATATACTAACGCATATCACTCTAAAAAAAATACAAAGTCCTGTATCATAATTGTTTCATTTTTCTGTAACGTTGTTGCATTATTCAAAAAGGTGTACTATTGATACAGAATATTGTAACACGCTTGGACAGTTACATATTTTAACATCACTGATACAAAACTTTGTATCTGTGACAAAATTCTGTAACATTAATACAGAATTCTGCATCAGTGTCACATTCCTCTGGAACAGGCCATTAGTGTTATAGAATTTTGTATTCGATACAAAATTGTTGAACATATGATAAACAATTCTGTTTCCAGAAGTGCAGATTAAAAAAAGAAGATCATGTTACTAAATTGAGTGAACGTGCTCTGCCAGAATTTCGGACTTCATTTAAAGAATACTCTAGATGGAATCGTGTGAGTATTTTTATTTCCTGACACAGGGTCATTGCACAGTACAAAATTTCGACAACAGCCCTTGTTCATATAAATTTTAACTAAAACATTTAATGAATATACAGTAATAAAAAATATATGAATTAAATGATGAGTTAAATATTTAGGAGATGTGTCACTTTACTGATTTTAGTAAGATATAGACCAAGTGAAGTTGATTGTCACTCTTTACGGTCTTTTCATGGTAGTTCCAAACCTTAAAGTCTAAGGCGAAGGGACTAAATTCTCCGGGGCCAACTTGTCACTTGGTGTGGATGTTCGGCCCATCATTAGCTTTTAAAAAAAGCATGGTTTGGAATTTTTCTAATATGGCGTATTTCTGCTAGAGTTCCAATCCAACCATGGATCATTTGAATCAGTATAAAAAACTGAATGTAAAACACTATGACTAGAGTTGGTATTGTGTTTCATATAGGATATTAGGTATCACTCATAACTTGAGACGGATTGGTCGAACACCAAACTTTGACCTCCTATAACTCCCAAACCAAAATTTTTAAGAAAAATTCCTTAGACATATGGGTCCTTGGGGTGGTCCTAAATGAGATTTAACCACTCCCAACTCAATCCGAAAACCATCATTTTGGACCTTGTGGTGATCTGACAGAGAATGACCCTGTATTACTTGCCCCGCAGTTGGCTCTGTTAAATAGAATTATACTCCCCCTTTCTACATAACATGGTCTCTCAGAATAATCCCACTTTGTCTCGGTCTCTCAGAATAATCCCACTTTGTCTCTGTTATTTCTGTCTAGAACGCAGGCGGACAAAAATTCTCTAAGTCCAACTGTTTACATTTCTATAAATGCTTTCTGCTTGCATCTTGCAGTTCCTTACTCATACCCATACCAACCTAATACTTTCCGCAAAAATGATTCATCTTGTTTTCTCCCTGATATGCGAGATATTATTACAAAAGGAGAGTTATAATCTTCTCAGAAAAAACTTCAAGTTAAAAGATATATCTTTTCCCTCCAGTTTATTCTGAATTTCATTAAAATGCAATCTCGAAATACGTTGGTGTGAGTTCGACCGTTTCGATTTCGATTCGCATTTGTCTCATCAGCTCAGCTGTTCGGCGGGTCGGCGGACCGGACCGGACAACACTGTCCGGTGTTCCTAAAACAACAACAATAAATGTGTCCCAGGATCATTTATTCGTTCACTTTGAGTTCGCTGTTCAACTTCGTTTATCAGGTGAGTTCGCAAAAGAGTTCGTAACTCCTGGGAGGCAAACTGAACAGTAATATATTGACTTGGCCTGGTCGCGTAGGCCTGTTTGCTCAACCCCGTGGCTAGTTTAGCCGGTTAGGCTTACTTGTGCCATTTCTACTATTGTTTCCCGGTTTCGAGGTCTTCTTTTGCCTTCAACTATGAAAAACAAATGCGTAGATTGCGTAGCGGCCGTAAAGACACTGCTAATCTGTATACATGATTGCCGTCATTCCACGATGATGGCTCTAAAGTTGAGGTTAGGTTCTCTCGTCTTCCTCTTTGAGTTTTAGTGTTTAACTTGTTTAAACCAAACTCTGTGAGCCGTGCGCATCGTGCATTTAACATTCCTTTATTCTCACATTTTCTCATCCTTCTGTTTTTTTTTAATCTAACGATTTTGTTTTCCCTTGAATTGATGGATGTTGTGCCTAAGGTTCACATATTTACAAAGTCAACATGGAATACTGTCTTGTTTTTATCAGACCTAATTTGCTATGTTGTGTTTTGTAGGTTCACTGATTCTCCTGCACAATGTACCTTGTGAAAGTAATTTCTCAAGATCGTAAAAACAAAGTATTTGTCAAAGCAGGCCTGTTGGAAAGTGAGGGATGCAGGAAGCTTAAACTGGCAGACTTGGCCAACACTACTTTTCAGGTGTGTGATTGTTTAATTATTACTCTGCTATTAAAATGTAACCCAACTTTTGAAACAAACTTTTAGTTTCATAACTTGGCCTTGCTTAAACCATGTTTTGCATTGTTTTAACATGATTTCGCTTCTGTGTTCAGGTTTATCAGGAAGACGATGGGACTCTCATTGATGACGATGCTGTGTTTGAGGCAATTTGTGAAGAAGCTAAAACAAATCAACAGAAACTTGGCGTGATGATTTTACCAAGTGGAGTAAACTGGTCAACTGTTAACTCCAATGGAGGTAAGCAGTAAGTTGATATAGCTTTGTGATTACATTACATTATTCCATTTCAAATACATATGACGTCAGAATATGAACTTTTCTGCCTTTATTTCTAGGTTGGACTTCAAGTAGTACTGATTCTGAATTCAGCGCAAGTTCCGAGTCAAGTGAGTTAGCATGTTTGGACTCGTCTCCAAGTCGGCTTAACTCCAATGAGAGAGTAACAGGTGGATTTCCAATCTCAACCATAACCCAATTTTTGGACCCACTAGTGGAAATTTTAGACAAGTCAACCAATCAATTACTGGTCGGTGCTCCTGCATTTTCTTGCTGATTACTGGATTTATGAATGAGGCCCTGTCTGCACTTGTCACCGCTGTTCATGTAAGTTAAAGCAATTAGGAAATGTTGTGTAGGGACAAATGAGTAGCTCACTAACTTTAATTTGTTTTTTTCCACAGCCGCTCTCATCAGATGATAATGTGTTGGAGGCAGCTAAAGGGGCAAATGGGTATCCACTAATAGTTGAGCAAAGGTAGTGTTTACTGTGTCAAATGCATTATTTTTGGTGTGTGTCGAATTCCAGAACTTCAACAACTGAATTTTTTGCAGGTGACTCGCTTTGTGACCCAAATGCTGAGGAGTTTGTTGTAGTTCTGGTTGTGAAAATAGCAGTGCGGGTTACTGATGCCATCGAAGCTGTGCTCGTGCTCCTGTTAAGCTATTACAATTTTAATTTCTGCTATCGCCCCAAACTTCAGAGCACCCTTGAAGTTTTCCAAAGGTATGTGTGTGGTTTTTTACTCCTTCATAATCTGCCATTATTTGTTGTAAGTGACTAATACTAAAATTTTTACCTGCAGGTTTTTCCTGGAAGTAAACCCGCCCCCAGAAAATGGGAACAAGCGGGCAAAACAGAAGAGAATTGTCGGTCACATAGATGCAAAAGTGAAGAGTTTGGCCCAGAAACTAGCTGACTATTCCTCACTCTGGAGCTTGGAATCTCATTAATTTTTAATTTTTTAATTTTTATTCACCAAGTTTATTGTAGCAAGAAATTTAAACTTGATCTCACAAGACAACTTAACAGATACTTTTGTGATTTAAAAGTAATTTATCTGTATTGAGTTTTGAGTTATCTGTTTTACCTGTTTATTCAGTATTTGAGCTTAATTAAATTGTAGAAGCTAACTTATTGTTTCTTTTATCGTTAACCCTGTCCTCAGACTTCGTCATTAACGTAAAACTTGTGCCATAATTTTATAACCATTTGTCAGATTTCTGTCTCTTGCAATACAGAAATGTATATTAATACTGATACACATTCTGGAATCATTTGTATTATAATTATGTAACCAGGATGCAGATTTCTATAACTTGCATTACAGAAATGAGTTTCTTTATTGGTACAGAATTCTACATCACGATACTAAATACTGTATGCAAGATTACAAATTTCAGTAACTAACATTCCAAAAGCTTGACTCGTGAAGATACAAAATTTTGTATCATAGCTGATATAAAATTCTGTATTTTTTTGTTCTACAAATTACTGCGTAACAATGTTACAGAATTTTGGATTGATTTTTTTTAGAGTGTACTTACTTTACGCATTTCATTTCCAATTGTTTTTTCTCGCATTAAGAAGCAGTATATTGCTCCTGAAATTTAGAAAATTTGGACATTTGTGGACGTAAGTTTCACTAAATTAATTCAAAAAATAAAAAATAAATGCGCTCTGCTGAAAAAAAAATCGAAATATGAAAAATATGTCAAAGCAAAGAGACGGAAATTTATTATGCAAGCAAATGCTTTGGAATTCTGTCAGGTACAAAATTGATGAATGGCTCACAAGCGCGACAGCTCACAAGCGCGATACAGGCTGACGCGACGGGTCGCAAGCGCGACAGCTCCAACTATGGACGGGTCGGCATGCGAGCTCCCGTAAGTTCTATGGCTATTGCAGTATCGCTTTACGTATTGGAGCCGCAGGCTCACGATGAGAGGTTAAGGCCTTTAAAGTCAGAAAAGAGCAGTTTTCCCTACCAAAGTAGTAAATATACCCCCTAGTAGCGGGCAGCCAATCTGACCTCAACCCGGACGACCTCCGAGTCCCGGGTGACCCCCTAGGGGTCATATCCACTTGGGAGTGAGTTTTTCTGTCTGTTTGGACAACTGCGCGTTAAAAAAAGTGAGCGTTAGGCGAACTGAGCGTGATCCCATCTGAGCGTGAGCCCAACTGAGCGTAAGTTCAATTGAGCTTTAGGCTAACTGAGCGTTAGACCAACTGAGCGTTTTGCCAGCTGAGCGTTAGCCGAACTCAGCGTAAGACTAATTCAGCGTGAGGATAACTTAGCGTAAGTACAACTAAATGTTGAGCCAGCTGCTAATGTTCCACAAGTAACGTTCGTTAATTTCAGCGTTCGATAGACTAAGCGTTGCCCTTCTAAAGCTTTGGTTACTTAGAGCGACTGACCAAGTGAAAGTTAGGCCACATGAATGTTAAGTCGTATGGCGTTAGTCAGATTCAGCGTTCCCGTAACTGGACGTTGGTTTAACTGTTATTTCTGCCATATTAACGTGACTAGATCCACAAACACTTTACTTGCCGTTTATCTTATTGGTCGTGAGCCAATGAAAGCGTCTGGCAACCTACGGGTGAGTTTCTGCTAGCATGTCCCCAACTACAAGTGTCGAAAACTCAACTTTAGTAAAACAGAGCGTTAGTGTAACTCTACTAAAGAAAACTTCGCGTTGTACACAAAGATAATTAGCCGTCCTAAGCGTTTGGTCAACTCAGCATTTGTTCCTTCCAGGGTTACAGCTAGTGAACATTAGTACATCTCCCCTTACATAATATATTGAGCGTTCCAGAATTTTTAATGTGCCCGACTGCGCATAAGACCAAAAGATAATTGACTATTGTCATCGTTTCGTCCCTTGAGCGTGGCACCACATACACGTCAGTAAATCTGAGCGTAAGAGTAATTGACAGTTTGTAATTGTGACCGTTCGCGCATTTAAGAATTAGTGTATCTCGACGTGCACGCAACTAATCGTTATTCCGCCCCCACGTGCGTCGAGGAAAATGTTAAACGAACTGAACGTAAGACCAACTGAGCGTAAATCCAACTGGACGTGAGTCCAACTGTGCGTAAATCCAACTGGGCGTGATTCCAACTGAGCGAAAATCCAAATGAGGTCAAAATCCAACAGAGCGTAAATCCAGCTGAGCGTAATCCAACTGAGCGTGAATCAAACTGATCGTTAGAAAATCTCCCTCTTGGCTGAACTGAGCACTCTACCAGGTGGCTAATTAACCCCGGGCTCTTTTTGTACTGTGCAACCCGCCCGCACCGCTCCATCCGGGACTGCATACCCATCAGGCGCCGGGGACCGGCTCCAAGCGCGGACGCTCCGTAAGGGCCCTCTCACGGTTCGCGCGGTTTACGGTGGGCGGTGGGCGTTACAGGAGGGAGGTTCGCGGTTTCGCGAGGGTAACTCGCGAGTCCGTGGGTTCTGCCGCGGTACGCAGGCGCGGATCCAGGGGCGACGGGGCGCGTCCCCCCCACTCCCCTGAGGTTCTAATAACTAAGAAAAGTATGAAAATAGCGATTTTCAATTTGAGTTTTTAATAAATCGCTCAAAACCGCCTGACGAGTTGACACGCGTTTTTGATACTGAAGGCATAATATCCGGGGACGGTAGTACATTTTCCTCTAGCGTCTTTTTTTGTCGTTCCGACGGTCTCAAATTCATGGGAATTCGTACTTTCGACCGCGCCGGCAAATGTGGCCAAATAAAGGGAAAAATTTCAAATAACGCAGAGAGTCCAGTGTTTTACAGAACCAAGGTTGAGAGTAAGACTTCCCGAGAGTGCTCTATTTATTTTTGAGTAAATTTTGAGGTTGCCAGTGGCGAAACCAGTCTAAAAAAGAGGGGTAGGAGTTAAAAAATTGTTCAAACAAAATTTAGTATTCATGGCTTTTCGAGTTCGCTCTTTTCATTTTGAAAATTAACGGGTGAACCCCCCCCCCCCCTCCCCCCTTGTAACAAGTATCGCCCCTGTCATTCTAAATGTTTAATCAGAAATGAAAAGAGCACCCTCGCAGACCCCCGAGTACCCCCTGAAGGTAGGCAACCCGTGATAGTCCCCCCTCCCCCCTCCCGAACCCCCGGCTGGATCCGCAACTAGCGGTGCGCGGATCTTTCTCGCGGTTTGCTCGCAGTCCGCGAAGGACCCGCGGAGGATCCGCGGTACGCGGCAGGACTTGCGTGATGCGCGGCGCTACCCCCGCAGATGTCCGCGGGTCCTCGCGGAGTCACGGGGTGAGCCGCGGGCACCTGAAGGATGGGCGACGCTACCCCCGTAGATGCCCACGGGTCCTCGCGGAGTCGTGGGGTGAGCCGCGGACACCGCGAGGGATACGCTGTGCAGCCCCCGTGGGTCACGGCCGCGAGGCACGGCCGCGAGGCACGGCCGCGAGGCACGACCGCGAGTCACGACTGCGGTGGCATGTTCCCCCACCTAGTTCCTCACTCGGACGAGGCGAGCGCTGCCGGCACTGGACTGCACTCCCCTCCTTCTCCCTGCCCCCCTCTGATGCGCTGTTGCCAGCTCGTCTCGGCCTGCTCCGTCCCGTCCCTAGCCGAGGGCGCTGGACCGGTGCGCCCGCCGAGTCGAGCATAGGCTAACCCGCAACTCATGTGCGTCTTCTCTGAATCACCCGGTACACACTTGGTTTTAGAGAACCTGGAGGACGAGGACATGAGGACATGTCTAATGTCTAAGCAGAAAAAGTAGGGCCCAGGCTCGGGCCCAGGGCTGGTGCCCAAGGGTCTCACCGGGCTTTCCGGTTTACCCACCCGGGCCAGTCCGCCCCTGCCTTGACGCGCATGACCGCCGCCGTCAAAGGCGTCCATGGGACACGTGGGTACCGAGGGGTCCGCCACTAGGTTTGAGCGCGTACACCGGCCGCCCGGAAAACTGGGAAGACAGGGAAGACCACCAGGAAGACCACAGAAAACCGAAGAAAACAATTAAAATCGTAGGCCACAAATGGTAAGGGAAAACCGATAAATATTAGGGAAGACCGGAAAACTTGAGGGGAAACCGAGAAATTTTAAGGAAGCCTGGAAAATGTTAGGGAAGACCAATGAAAATGAGGGAAAACCATAGAAAACGTTAGGAAGCCTTCAGAAGATTCTAGAAAATCAGTTATTGGGAAAACCAGGAAAAAGTTGGGAAGACTTGGAAAACCGAAAGGAAAACCTAGGAAGACCAGGAAGCCCACAGCACGTGTACACCGGCAGACCGTACTTGGGGACCCCTCGATGGGTACGCGCCGGTGCGCGCCCACCGCCACGTCGCCACTAGGGCTCTTAAAAACCCGACCCGCGGGTACCCCGGTGGAACCGCGCCTGCAAGTATAGGCAAAATGGCATACAGGCAGGTAAATTTGCCTACCTACAGGCGCGGGTCCGCCGGGTTTACCCGGGTACCCGGGAAAACCCGCCGACCCGGTTCCTACCCGGGTACCCGGGTACAAATAAGAGCCCTAGTCACCACTCTCTGCCATTGGTAAGTATAGCATTACCAGAAACCACTAGGGGGCCCCGGGCTGGTAGGCACACTGTTAGAAATTTTGTCGTAAATTAACGACAAATAAGTCGCTAATTATTATAGCGACTGCAATCGTTTTGGAACGAATTTGTCGTAAACTAACGACTAAAAAATCATTCCTCTACGACATTGTCGTAAACTTATCTAGCATTGAAGGCCTAAAAAGTTCGTGAAAAGTGACGATCTGAGTCGTTTACTTACGATTTGTGTCGTAACTGTACGATCAAAATCGTTCAATTACGACCGAAGTCGCACATTTACGACCGAAGTTGTAAATTTACGACTGAAGTGGTATCTGTGTGACATCCTGCCCAAGGAATTTACGATCAATCGTACATTTAGGATCAAAGTCGTAAATTTACGACTTTATTCGTTAGAAAACGAACTGTTTCGATATGAAAATTAGCGATCACTTTGTCGTTCACGAACGACACAAGTCGTAACATAAAAGTGTTGTTTAAAAACGACATTATTGATCTCAAAAATGTCGTAAATTTACGAGTATTTTTATCAGTGCAACCCACTGCGCGTCGGGTCGTTGCGGGATGGGCTGTCTCCCAGGGGCTAACGAGGGTCGTTACCATAACTGTGTTGGCCAAACGCTCAGATTGTACCAGGTGGCTGATTAACCCCGGACCGCGCCCCGGACACTTTGTGTACCATGCGACCCGCCCGCATCGCTCTGTACGGGACTGCATACCCGTCAGGCGCCGGGGACCGGCTCCAAGCGCGGGCGCTGCGCTCCGCCAAGCGCAAACCGCGAACCTCTCTCCTGTAACGCCCGCCGTAGACCGCGCGAACCGTGAGAGGGCCCTTACGGAGCGTCCGCGCTTGGAGCCGGTCCCCGGCGCCTGATGGGTATGCAGTCCCGGATGGAGCGGTGCGGGCGGGTTGCATAGTACACAAAGTGCCCGGGGTTAAACAGTCACCTGGTAGAGTGCTCAGTTCAGCCAAAAGGAAGATTTACTAACGCTCAGTTTGATTCACGCTCAGTTAGATCTACGCTCAGTTTGATTCACGCTCAGTTGGATTTTCGCTCAGTTGGACTCACGTCCAGTTGGATTTACGCTCAGTTGGACTCACGTCCAGTTGGATTTACGCTCAGTTGGACTCACGTCCAGTTGGATTTACGCTCAGTTGGACTCACGTCCAGTTGGATTTACGCTCAGTTGGACTCACGTCCAGTTGGATTTACGCTCAGTTGGACTCACGTCCATTTCGGTTAACATTTTTCTCGACGCACGTGGGGGCGGAATAACGATCAGTTGCGTTCACGTCCAGATACACTAATGCTTAGTTGCGCGAACGGTCACAATTACAAACTGCCGATTAGTCCTACGCTCAGATTTACTGACGCGTTGTCTGCGACATGCTCTGAAAAGGTAACATCCATGTATGTTAACTGGAGGCGGGACTGACGCTCAGTGTTTCCTACGCTCATTAGGTAGAGATTTTCGCTTTTTTACGGCAAATGTGCCTGATTGTCCAGTTGGGAAAACTCTTACTTGTGCGAAATAGGTAATGCCTAATGGCCTTTTTGATTAACGTTCCGTTTGCCTAACGCTGTGTTGTCCGCCCGGGCAGGTAGTCATCGCTCGCTTATACTAATTGCAGGATGGGCATTGCCCACAGGAACTTACGTCCACATCAGCCAACGCCAAGAAACACCAACGCTTAGGTGGATTAAGGGTCTTCTGTATGAACTATAAATTTAAATAACACTTGGAATTACCAACGCTGTGCTAGATGAACGCCAACATGTACTATTTTTGATAATTTTCACGCTCATTTCGCCTTAGTTGTACTTTTTCTTACCACAAGTCAAACCTCAGCTCAAAGCTGCCAACGCTCTGTTTGACGAGCGCTCAGTTGGTCTTCAAATCAACTGGGCTAAGGCTGAGTTCTGTTAACGCTCGGTTCGGCCAAGACTTAAATGTTCGAACACTTTGTTGTTCTAACGCTTAGTTACGCAGCGCTGAGTTGGACTTCCGCGGTCTTCCGTCAACGCTCAGTTCGGCTCACGCTCATTAGGTCTAACGCTCACTTCGTCTTACGATCAATTTGCCTAACGCTGAGTTGGACTTTCGCTGTGTTACGCTAACGCTCAGTTGGTCTAACGCTCAGATGGTCTAACGTTCAGTTGGTCTAACGCTGCGATGAACTTACGGTGAGTCGGTATTATTCTGAGGTAAGCCAACGCGAAGATGTCTTTCGCTCAGAAAAATCCACGTGCAGTTGAACAAGACCGACCCCCTAGTGGCGGGGACCACCATATTTACTACCCCTATAGTGTCGCGTGACACCAAGTGCCGGATGACGCTGAGTATAGGGTGACCCTCAAGCCCAGGATGACCCCGACTAGCGGTTGCCCCGAGTCCCAGGTGGCACGTTGAAGGGGGCTAACCTAACCTTAGGTCACGGCAGGTCTGGACGTGTAACCCGCCCACCTACGGTGTCTTGACTACTCTTAGTAGCAGGGACCGCCATCTTGATTACCCCTAGAAGCAGGCAGCCATGTTTTCTACCCCTAGTAGCGGGTGATTCCGAGTATCGGTGGCCCCGCCGCCATCTTTGTGACATATTGTAGCGGTAGACCAAATGTCGCGGATAGCCATTCTGGAAGGGCGTCACCGGTAATTATCTACTTTCACGGCTCCACGGCTTTTGGTGGTGTGTTTTAGATCACTGAATTCAGCTAATCGAGCACTATTCAGTAGTGTAAATATTTTTTGGCGCTCTTGCCTGGTTTTCCGAGAGATTAAATATATATGAGCGGCCTATAACCTCTCCAACCTCCCCTTTAACGCTCTAATCCACGTGCCGTCGGCCTTGCCGGCAACAATGAGACACTGCGACGGCTACACGGTCAAATGATTTAGGTTTCGCGTCGTCAAACCGTCTCGACTGATTTTTCCTTCTATTTAAATAGAAGGGAAAATCATGTGGTCCGTAGAACAGTTCGACCACGACCCGCCGGCGTAGTTCGTATTTCTCCCGCTAGGCTGCACTCTAAATGCGAAAGAACAATTTTGTTCCTAATGTAGAAACGTTTCTGTGCACATCCAGAAAAGATGCAAATTTGTTCCCAAACCAGACAAATCGTGTACAGCTTTGTACAATTATGTGCACCGACGAGACAAATTTGTTTCTATTTTTATGGACAAAGCATTTGTCCACGCCTATGGACGTTGAAATACGTTGACAGTTCTACAACAAATTTGTTGCAAACATTGGGCACAATATTTTTGAGGGACATTTTGTTCCTTCTAATTACACAACTTGTGTATGAAAAGCCACATTTTTGTCCATGAAACCTGTTGTCTAGCGCTTTGGACAAACGCATTGTTGCTGGTTCAAGGGACAATAAAATGTCCTTTCGCATTTAGAGTGTGCGCGCCGCGCGGCCGTCGTGTTCCACCGATCACATGATTTTCCCTTCAATAGGGTATTCCAATGGAGCGTCGCCCGGAACTAGGAAGAACAAAACCGGATACTGAGAGCGGTGGTGGGGGCGGCCGAGCGGAGGAGCGGCGGGTGGTGGGGGAGCCTCCCCCCCCCCTCCGCTCCTCCGCTCGCCCACCCCCACCACCGCTCTGTGTATCCAGTTTTGTTCTTAGTTCCGGGCAGCGCCCCATTGGAATACCCTATTTAAATAGAAGGGAAAATCAGTCGAGACGGTTTGACGACGCGAACCTAAACAATCATTTGACAGCGTAGCCGTCGCAGTGTCTCATTGTTGCCGGCAAGGCCGACGGCGCCTGGATTAGAGCGTTAAAGGGGAGGTTGGAGAGGTTATAGGCCGCTCGTATTTTTTTAATTTCTTGGAAAACCAGGCAAGAGCGCCAAAAAATATTAACACTACTGAATAGTGCTCGATTAGCTGAATCCAGTGATCTACACACTAAACTGCGAGGGACAATATTTTGTCCACAGAACAGGTGACAAAGTGGTTGCATCTTTCGACGGACAAAAATGTCCATGATTTGAGATGCAACAAAAAAATGTACATTGGCATTTGGACAATTTTGTCATTAGGAAACATGCAAACCTTCCGAGAACTGTTCCCACTAATTAAGGACAATGGAGTCCGATAATGAGATGAAACTTTGTCCCAATGAGAGATGCAAATATTCCCAAAATTGTCCATATTGACTACTGGACAATAGTCTAAAATCAGAAATAAAAATTTGTCCAAATAAAAGATACAAACTTAAAAAATCAATTTTCCACAAAAGTGAAAACAAAAAAATGTCTAATTGTAAAATAAAAGTTAAGTATTTTCAGTTTAAAAAAAATTGCAACAACCACGTGTACTCGTGGAGGCTGGGGCTGGAAGGTAGCGGAAAGTTTACGCGACAGCCAAGGACCACTCAGGTCCCACCCGGATATCGTCTTATGAACCCTCCTAAATTGTACTTTTCACTCAAAACCAACCGCTCCATGGCACTGTGTGACAGCGGAGGGCCGTGCTCCAGGGCCCGACGAGGACATGGCCGTGGCCGGCGCCCGCACCCTAGTCATGCTGATAAAGTGCTCCGCCGCGCCCACGGCCACGGCGCCCTGTAGCAGCCGAGGGCCGTGCTCCAGGTGCCCGGCGAGGACATGGCCGTGGCCGGCGCCCGCTTCCTAGTCATGCTGACGAAGTGCCCCGCCGCGCCCACGGCCACGGCGCCCTGTAGCAGACGAGGGCCGTGCTCTAGGTGCCCGACGAGGACATGGCCGTGGCCGGCGCCCGCACCCTAGTCATGCTGACGAAGTGCCCCGCCGCGCCCACGGCCACGGCGCCCTGTAGCAGCCGAGGGCCGTGCTCTAGGTGCCCGACGAGGACATGGCCGTGGCCGGCGCCCGCACCCTAGTCATGCTGACGAAGTGCCCCGCCGCGCCCACGGCGCCCTGAAGCAGCCGAGGGCCGTGCTCCAGGTGCCCGACGAGGACATGGCCGTGGCCGGCGCCCGCTCCCTAGTCATGCTGACGAAGTGACCCGCCGCGCCCTCGGCCACGGCGCCCTGCAGCAGCCGAGGGCCGTGCTCCAGGTGCCCGACGAGGACATGGCCGTGGCCGGCGCCCGCACCCTAGTCATGCTGATGAAGTGCTCCGCCGCGCCCACGGCCACGGCGCCCTGTAGCAGCCGAGGGCCGTCCTCCAGGTGCCCGGCGAGGACATGGCCGTGGCCGGCGCCCGCACCCTAGTCATGCTGACGAAGTGCCCCGCCGCGCCCACGGCGCCCTGAAGCAGCCGAGGGCCGTGCTCTAGGTGCCCGACGAGGACATGGCCGTGGCCGGCGCCCGCACCCTAGTCATGCTGACGAAGTGCCCCGCCGCGCCCACGGCCACGGCGCCCTGTAGCAGCCGAGGGCCGTGCTCTAGGTGCCCGACGAGGACATGGCCGTGGCCGGCGCCCGCACCCTAGTCATGCTGACGAAGTGCCCCGCCGCGCCCACGGCCACGGCGCCCTGCAGCAGCCGAGGGCCGTGCTCCAGGTGCCCGACGAGGACATGGCCGTGGCCGGCGCCCGCACCCTAGTCATGCTGACGAAGTGCCCCGCCGCGCCCACGGCCACGGCGCCCTGTAGCAGCCGAGGGCCGTGCTCCAGGTGCCCGACGAGGACATGGCCGTGGCCGGCGCCCGCACCCTAGTCATGCTGACGAAGTGCCCCGCCGCGCCCACGGCCACGGCGCCCTGTAGCAGCCGAGGGCCGTGCTCCAGGTGCCCGACGAGGACATGGCCGTGGCCGGCGCCCGCTCCCTAGTCATGCTGACGAAGTGCCCCGCCGCGCCCACGGCCACGGCGCCCTGTAGCAGCCGAGGGCCGTGCTCCAGGTGCCCGACGAGGACATGGCCGTGGCCGGCGCCCGCACCCTAGTCATGCTGACGAAGTGCCCAGCCGCGCCCACGGCGCCCTGTAGCAGCCGAGGGCCGTGCTCCAGGTGCCCGACGAGGACATGGCCGTGGCCGGCGCCCGCACCCTAGTCATGCTGACGAAGTGCCCCGCCGCGCCCTCGGCCACGGCGCCCTGTAGCAGCCGAGAGCTGTGCTCTAGGTGCCCGACGAGGACATGGCCGTGGCCGGCGCCCGCACCCTAGTCATGCTGACGAAGTGCCCCGCCGCGCCCACGGCCACGGTGCCCTGTAGCAGCCGAGAGCCGTGCTCCAGGTTCCCGACGAGGTCGTGGCCGGCGCCCCCGTCCTAGTAATGTTGACGAAGTAAGAAAATTTGTGACATATCTCTTAATGTTATTTTTCCTTTCAAGCAAGTTATTGCCTATCTTAAACACGTCCTAGGTTTACGTAGCCCACAGAACAATAGCCTAGTATGTTTGGAAGAATTTTTTAAAAATGTATTTCTCTGAACCATCTTTAGCAATTAGCGTCAGAGTAGTAAAACCATCTTCACTTCCAAACCTCTGTTTTTCTCGAAATGTCTCAGGCTTAGCAGGTGACACAATGAGGTTTGCTGGCATGCTTGATCGATGACTTACCCTGTCGAAGCTTGTCAATAACGTATGTCGTGGGGTGTCACACACAGGCATCGGACAACATTTTTCGTTTAAAGGCACGCACGCATGACGCGTTAAAAAAGTACGCGACATTTTTTTTTTCAAAACTATGAGATCACTCTCCTTCTGCTTCAAGTCGAGTTTGGGTTTGTAGTGCGAATAGACGTAAACTAATTGCGAATAACTGGTAAATCAGAAGCAGGCAGACGGTCGAAAGACTTCTGAATTTCTCATAGTTTACAGAACTGGAATGTTAATTAATAAGGTAAAAGGCTCAACCTACTGATGTGTGTCCATATTTCGGTTTCTATCTCTCCTCGATATTTGGTCTACAAATACTCAGCTCCCTGACATTGGAACAAATGTTGGCTCTGGGTTGGTCGCTTTCCACTTCATATCTCAACAGAACAGACCAGGTAAATTGCATTTTTTACTCGTTCTTTGCAATAGTACCTACATTCTAAGTAAATGTGAGGAGAACGAGTATTGTGTTCAAAACTTGGTTTTGCTAGTGACTAGTTCATTTTAGAAACCACATAACCAAATAACATATCCGTATACTCATTTCATAGCATGAAACTTATTAATAAGATTTTCCTGGTTCTTGTTTTTATTTTTAATGATTTTAACTGTGGTTTTCTTTTTCATTACATAGCAACTGGTTCAACAACCCATTCAACAATTAATGTCAGTATGCCGGTGTTTACATTCAACTTGACAGGTACATTATCTCGCAGTTCTTATTTTACATAGTGCCTTGGAGTTTTCTTTACTCTTACATCCATTTTTATTCTGTCATTTAATTGCTTTCAGCTTGAAGTGACATGATGGAGCCCGTCAGACCGAGGTACTTGCTGTGTGTGCACTGCGACCCACCTTGTTTTCGAGCCAATATTGATGAATATGGCAAGCATGTGACTGTGAAGCATGGAGGTCGTTCATCTCTAAACTGCGGTCAGTGTCTCAAATCATTTGTTCACAAGACTTCGCTAATGAGACACATCAAAGAGCAACACATAAAGAGAAACGCAGAGGAGGAAAGTGAAACAGAAGCAGAAGAGGGGTTAGGATCCGGCCCACCAACTCCACCAAGCCCACCTAGCCGATCTCATTCAGAAACAGCTGAAAATGCTTCTGATGGCACTGGAAACCAAGAAGACCATCCAAATCCAAATGATATTCAGACCGAGGCTGCTATGTTTCTGCTAAAACTCCGTTCCTCAGGAAATATGACTAATGCATCTGTCTCTATTGTTCAGTGTTATGTTGGAGAACTACTTATCAATATTTTGAAAAATGTGGAGCAGACCACATCTCAGTTTTTGTCTGACTGTGGTGTAAATCCAGACCAAGCAAATGCATTCTTATCGGGACCAACATTTCACGTCGGAAATCCATTTGAAAACATGGCAACTGTTGAAGAGCAACTGCATTTTTTTTGCGAGAAGTATGGACTTGTTATTCCCGAAGAGAAACTGTTGAGCAGCCGGATCGAAAATCGATTTGACAGAGCAAGAAGATTGTTTTTGCCTAAAACAGTATTGGAAACATTCCAGTCAATTTCCTTAATTGATTCACTATCATTCACTATCATTTATTGTACGCAATCCATTCCTGAGAAACCTCATTCTATCAGAAAAGGCAAGTGCAGATGGTATGTATAGATCATACATGGATGGAACCGAATTTGCAAACAACCCATTCCTTCAAAAGTATCCGAATGCTATTCGCATAATTTTGTACTATGATGACTTAGAAATCTCTGCAGCCTTAGGCTCCAAGGATGGCATACACAAACTTGGTTGTTTTTACTTTGCTATTCAAAATTTTCCACCAGAGGAGAGCAGTCTACTTTCATCATTATACTTGTTGGCCTTAGCGTACGCTGAGGATTTGAAGAAACCTGGAGCTTTTCGGAAAGTCCTTTTTCTGGCTGATATGGAGCGTCTCTGTTCCGATGAAGGAGTTTTAATTGATTTACCTAATGGAGACAAATTTATTCTGAGGGCGATCTTTGTTACTGTTTGTGCTGATGCTCTTGCTGCTCATGCCCTTCTGGGACTTCTGTCACCTTCGCCCAACAGATTTTGCAGGCTTTGTCTTGTCACTAAGGCAGATATTAAAAATGACTCTACTTTTATTGGGATAATGCGTACTGCCCAACTACATGAACAACATGTCAGAGATGTTTTGGAAGGTAGAGCGCAGCCCAAACTGTATGGTGTTAAAGAAGAATCACCTCTTAAAGATGTGATGGAGGTACCTCAAGGTAGTTGTTTTGATGCATTCCATGACTTGGTTGGAGTTATACAAATGGTTCTGAAATTGGCACTCTACGAATATATCTGTGTCCGTAAATTGTTTAAGTGTGAAGATTTCAATTCTTATTTAAACATGTTTGTCTATGGAGCACCTGACGTTAAAAACAAGCCTTCTCCAAATATTTTGTACTCGAAATTATGCGGAAAAGGTCACTCATTGAAGCAGTACGGCTCGCAGACTTTCTGTCTGCTTAGAATTTTCCCATTTGTCATCAAAG
Source organism: Frankliniella fusca (assembly GCA_029379305.1). Lineage (NCBI taxonomy): Eukaryota > Metazoa > Arthropoda > Insecta > Thysanoptera > Thripidae > Frankliniella > Frankliniella fusca. Next base: position 139,614 of record JAHWGI010000540.1, read on the forward strand.
GTGTTGAGGAGGGTGATGAAATTCTTGAACTTGTATTTCTTCTTCAAGACATTGTAAAACTCATTCTTTCTCCTACTGTTTCTCCATTGGATGTTCTTCACCTGGAAAATCTTATCAGGCGGCATAACCAGCGTTTCCATGAGCTGTTTGTCACATTTGAAGATCCTGATCTGGGAATTGAAGGTGGTGAAGATGATGATGAGGAAGAGGAGGAAGATCTTGAGGAAAATGTGGATGATCCAGCAGAAAATGCAGGTGATGAGGCTCAGGGACAGCAAAGTGGCAGAGGCAGAAGGAGAAAGAGGATGGGGTTGAAGAAAGGCATCAACAAGCTGCACCACTTGCTCCATTATCCCCAGCAGATGAGAGACAAGGGTCCAGTTGGTCGCTTATGGACAGCAAAGTTAGTTACAGAGTATCTTTCATGTTCATTTCTATTTTGTATTTTTTTTTAAATCTATAGATTTTATTTATTTATTTAATTATTTATTTATTTATTGTTTAATAATTTTGAACATAAGTTATTATTTGAAGTATTTGTGTAATTACCGTTTTGTTTTTCATTCAGGTTTGAAGCAAGGCACAGAATTTTCCGCAAGCACAGTGCTGTTCAATCAAATTTTAAGAACCCACCCCAAACAATGGCTAAAATGTTCCAGCTCAGCACTCTAGGAGCTATTCTATCAAGCACCACCTGGCGCAAACCTGTTCTTGCTGGACGCTTGGATGAACTTCATGTGGAACACTCTCCATACTGTGGATCTCTGTTGCAAATGGGATTATCAGCAAATGATGTGATTTTGGTCGCAAAATCTGTTGAACTGTGTGGCATTGAGTACAGTGTTGATCTATTTGTTCAACTGAAGGACAACTCAAGTCTTCTACCATCATTTGCCATCATTCTTGATGTTATTCAACCTGTCAAAAATCAGGAGATAGTAATCTTGGCAGTTGCAAAGTGCAAAAACAACGGTTTGAGCCTTCGCTTCAATTCGTACCACATTTCTAACAAATTTGATGAAGAATCAACTCTGGTTGAGTTGACAAATCTTGCATCTCACCGAGTCATCGCTCCATGGAATCCTGTGCAAGATAGTGTTGATGGAACTGTCAACTTGTACCTCTATCCAAGATATGTCTAATGGTGAGTCTAGTTTGTTAAGATCATACTTAATATAAATGACATCAAACTTAGTTTTCATTTTGTGTTGTTTTGGATACATTGGTAATATATCTTGGCAGAGAGATCTTATTTTTTACTCGTTCTTTACAATAATATCTGTACTCTGGGTAAATGTGAAGAGAATATATATATATAATAAAACTAGGCATGTTCTCAAAAATTTTTGTCTAGGAAACTGAGAGAATGGTTTATAGGGTTTCTATTTTTCCGGAAATATAAAAATTGGAAATATTTCGGGAATATTTCGGAAATATTTCGGAAAAATTGGAAATATTGAAAAAAAGTAGTTTTTATTGTATTGTTGCAAAGAGCCGCAATTTTTTTTCTATGAAGAGGGTAGGGAAATGACGTAGAAGAACTTTCAACACGTATACTTATGCTGAATTACATCGTTTAATTGCAATTTACAAGTACAAACAAATTCTCGTCTTGAAGCGTCCGTCGGATCGGATCGTCGCACATGTGAAAGTAAGGTTATAGGCGGCGCGCCGCGGCGGCGGCGGCCCTCACCGCCCCCGAGTGGTTTTTTGAAACGACCCGTCACAAACAATTGGTATCCGACAAACGCAGGAAATTACGATTTTAATGCAAAGTTACGCTATATATTCATGCAAATGCCCTTTGCTGAGGAATTTCAATATTTCCAATATTTCCAATATTTCGGACCCCTCGCAAATATTTCCGAAATATTCCCGCAATATTTCCAATTTTTCCGGGAAATATTTCCAACCCCGAAACCCTAGGTTTCTACTGCTGCTTGCATCATAGCACTGTGGGGTTATATTTGTAAAGAACGAGTTCCTTCACTTAATATCAACTTACTAATTGATGTTATTAGCCATTTAAGTTCATGTTCTTTATTTCTTGTTATTTATTGTCTCTGTTTACTTTCATGTTTTTATTAATGTACATGTATAATTTTTGCTTTCAGGATCTTCATTGATTTTTAAAGTTCATCAGTCTCCTTCTCATATTAAATGAACCCATAAGATTGTCCCAATTAAAGCGAATAAAGTGTAATGGCTATCAACTGAACTTACTGCTTGTAAGTTGTTGAGAAAATTTTCTGGACTGGGATGCATAGTTTGTCCTCTTTATTTTAAATTTGCTTCTTCTATTTTAGCTCCTGAAGTTATCACTAAACGAAAGAGAACAACTTGACTTTACGTTTTTGTGCATCTGAGCAGTACGGATGCTAGCCGTCTGACTTTAGCATGTGTACATATTCGAGACTCAAACATGTCATTTAATCTTTATGAAACCTTATTTTTAATATTTGATAATAAGTTCAATCCAGCTTTTGAAGTAAGTATTTTTAACACTCAGAAGAAAAACAACCACACTTGTGTGTTTTCTGCATCTGAATTTCATACAAAATATGCTTTAATTTCCAGGCCCAAATACAAGTGCTTTGTCAATCAGTTTGTCTGCACCATTGAAGGCAATATCTAATGGCTCTTCCAGAATCACGCACACCTCCTTTATTATTCATGGTTCTGAGGTTTGATGAACGGAATGTTTCCTTAATGCTCCCATGTTAGTGGTTTGTTTACTTGCCTCTCTTGTCACATATGAAACACTTTCTTATCTTTGTTTTAGTGAGTAAATTTAATTTTCATGATCCTTATTGCTCTCTGAAGAGCAAGAGTCTTTCTCTCTTTATATCTGTAATCTGTGACTTTACATACCAACGCCAGTTAACTTCTCATAACTACTCATAGCTGTGATAAAAATAAATAGTATTACTAATTGACATATTTTGATTATGGATTTCATGCAATGTCTACAGTTGCCTTCTTACTCTAAGGAGACCTTGCTAAGTTTGCTTATGTTCTACCAAGTAAGATTATGAGTGGAATCCTTTTCTGGAAGTAAGAACGCTTGTAGAGTGCACAGGTGCACATTCATTTGCTCTCTTAATTTAAATACAGTGAAAAGTATTTTTCAAATTTCAAGTTGATGAGTTTAAAAATTTCGCTGGGATATAGGAATACTCCTTTGCCATTTCTTGACAACCTTGCACATCCCCATGGTACACAGCCTCGTTCAAACAAAGCGTGGCGCTCAAGCGCTTCGTACATTTGCTTTCTACTAGGCTTTGCTTCGGCGGGCGGCTGGCAGCGAATTTATTTTTTGGCACTAAAACTCGTGTCTCTGCATTGAAACCCTCTACAAAATGCACGGTCAGAGAGGCCCCACCCATCGGCGCGGGCGCCTTGTAGGTAGGCAACCCACACAACGCACCCCGAGTTAGCTCCCTCCGTCACGAAGCACTTCCGCGGCCCCTTAGTGTGAATGGATTAAAAAATAAAAAATTGTATTAAGAGTCATGGCTCAGTCTGTAGGATGCTTCTGCCTAAATTGATGTGGTTTTGGGCGGGCCCACAGAACTATCCTGGCTCGACCAGGATAAGGGGGACACTCTACAAGTAGGTCCGAAAAAGCTTTCGTCGTCCGCGCGGCCAACATTACGGCACGAATTTAGCACGGTATGAATGGGCATTGCCATGTGCATTGTTGGAATATTAATAGGTCTGTGTTGTTGAAACGCAGGATTGAGTTTGCATGCGCTCTATTGAAACCACTCACGTAAGAAATAAGTCAAGTTTTTGAATACTTTTGCGAATTCGACGTTGGTGCTCGTGTTTTTGTACGTACCACGACCCGCCCCATTCGAATCTTTCAAGCACTAAAATGTTTATTCTCTTGAAAATTTCAAATTTCCCAGTATATGGTTGCATTTTATTTGTACGAATACCCCCAAAACTTCATACATTCCAATAGCCCACATTTCTTGTCAAGGGCTCGCCCGGTTGTAGGCTATGCCTAGTGCTACTGCAGGAGCACGTTTTGAATGTTCTGGAGATTCTGTGCTTCAAATTACCAACCTAACTAATCTGATGGGTAAGTTCGTCAGCGTTCGACTCTGATCCCACTGCTTCCTGGGCATGATCCTATAGTATAATTTTATGACAAAACTCATCATTTTCCTTCGAAACGAATCCTGATTGATGCCATAAAATACTATTCATTATTGGCCTTCCCTGCTCATGTAGTTGGCAGCAGTGCAAGTTTCGGAAGTACTAGGCTGGTTGAACGCCTTCGTTAGTTGAGTTGACCATTTATCTGGTCTGGGTTGTCACGACAAAAGTTTGTGTAAGCAAGTTTGTCGAGGTGAGGCCCCATTGTGTAAATTCTTTAATGAAAGCTGAACCGATTTTCCAGAAATTGCGTTTTGAGTGTTCGTTACGTACGTCGTCCTACTCAGACGTTGCGGAACGATTGAAAGGTAGGTTAGGGTAAGGACCCTCCTGTCGAACTTCAAATTAACCCATCTCACATTTGTCCTTACTTTCGACATCATTCAATTTCAGAATGAGAATGGGTGACTTAGATGCAGAAGCTTTGGCTCTCGGTTTGACTCAGTATCTGCCACTTGATATAGTTAATAGTCTGAAAGGTAAATATACTGCTGTGTCTGCATGTCTCGCCGGCCACCTCTTTTATTCTTGTGCTGTTTTAATCAATTTACACCATCACGCAGAACAATGCGTTACTGGAGAAAGTTTCATGGGGCTGAACGCTGAGACGCTTAAAATGTGTGGTTTTCCATTGGGACACATTATGAAAATAATGAAAGTTGTGTCACAGATCAAGGATGGAATAATAGTAAGTTAGTTGTTGAAGTATAGAGATCTATCCATGTCCTATGTCTCTGTGAGCTGTTTTGTGGGTAATTGTTCTTCCTCAACAGACTTTTCAGGCTGCCTCTCAAGAAATGTGTACTGCACATAAATCTTTAGAAGATGGTGGAGATAATTCTGAAGACAGCACAAAAGAGGATGACATTTTGTCTGAATTTCTTGATGAGGAATATCTTAAAACTCTCCCGTTGTACTTAAAAACCAATATGTGTGGTAGGGTGGAACGCTGGAAAGACCTGATACGCCTGAGTAAGTCAGCCAATGTGCATAATTTATCAACAAGCTTTTAATAAAAGCTTAATTAATTAATAGCTTGATTAATGTTTGTTATTGTTATTAGATTTACCTCATGGTCATCGCCCAGATCTATCTGTCCCCAACAAGGTTGTGACTGGTTCTTTCAATTTTTGGAGCTAATTTTTCCTGTTATTGGTGGTGTGAACTGTGGTATTTATTTTTATGTTTTTGTAATCTCTTGCAGTACTGGAAAGATAGATCCACCTCTCAAACTCTAAGAAATAAAGGAAACTCAGAAGAGTCCAAGCAACGAACCCAAACTATTTCTCAGTCTAGCTCACGTAAGCGAAAGCCCTCAATGAGCAGTGACGATGAGGAGACGCATGAGTCTGAAGATGAAGAAGGATCGGACTCAGACTCAGATGGTGAAACTCGAGGAGGGGAAGCAGCCAAAGAGAAAGTCATCTGGTATGCGGCACCAGCACTTTTGAAAACCAAAGAGGAGCTACAGGCCCTGTCTCCTAGTCTTCCTCAAGTAAGTTTCGGTTAGCACGGTGTTCCATTTATTGCCAAATTATGCTATCGTCCTCAAACACTTTATTGGTTGAAATTGTCTCTTATTCAGTATGAAATTGAGACAGTCCTTGAAGATGATGAAAATTCTAAGCAAAGAACAAAACATTTTGTGCCCTATTTGAAAGAAGGCAAACTTCTGGGATCGAAGGAACGCAAAAGAGTTTTCAGAAAATTGGGTCTCTTCTTGTGCTTCAAAGCTGTTGAGTGAGTATTTTCAGAAAAGTATGTAACAAATCATGACAACTGCTCTCTATATAGTTTTACTCATAAGTAACTAGTTATGTACTGCTTGTAATTTTAAAATTGTTTGTTGAGAGTTTTTAAAATATTTTTTAAAGGTTTTAGTTCCTACATGTTTTACTTTGCTGTCAATAGTACCCTATTCTTGGTGCTTTTGGTTCACTTTTGAATGTAGTAGTATTTGTATCTTGAAGAGGTGATTTTTCTTGTTGATGGTAGAGAAAACTTATCTCTTGTTTCAGTAATCCTAACAAAGCTACTGCCACAATGAGAGAGGGCCTTGCCAAGAGCATAGTAGTTACATACCCCTAATATCAAAAAAGTATTGAAGTAGAAGGAACAACTCCTTGGGTATGTTAAAAACTTTCTCCAATTAGTTCCATATTTTCTAAGTTTTTTTTTCTTTTTTTAATAATCAATTGTATTTTGATTTCTATTTTTGTAGTCACACATATGGAATAAGAAAGGAGGACACTTAGCAAATATAATAAAAAGGATTCAGACAAACCTCCCAGACTCTGAAAGGGCTAAAAAGGGAAAAGTTGTCAAGAAAAAGAAGGCTAAAGTGCCCACATGCAATGTTAATGTAAGCATGACGGTTTCAAAATTTCTTCAACATTATTTGTATAATTATCTTATCTCTTAATTGCAGATTCAAGAACTTAATCTCTTGCTGCCCGCCACTAATAGATTAGAAATATTTGACGGAATGAAAAAGACTTATCCCCTGCGCTGTGCTGCACGAGCAAAGTCAATCTCTATTACTGATATGTTAAAGGAGTATGAGCACTTTAAGCACTTTAATGGAGAATTGGTATGTTTTTTTTTCTCCCCTTTAAGAATAGCCAGTAAATACTTGTAATAGACTTTCAAGGGAGGGTAATAAAAACTTTCTTTCTTTTCAATCAAATTTATTTCTGCTTTATTTGTTTCCTAGATTGCATTGGAGTACTCAATGATGCACCCCAATTCCAAGGACATGTGCCCTGAGTTGTCAAAATTTGTGCCTAAAATAATTGTGAAGTGGACTGCGACTCAAGGTGCCAGAACTGAGTTTCCTGATGGTAAGAACAATTGATTTCTATGTTGTCTATCACAGTGGTTTTACATAAATGCACCACCAGGAAAATAATTGAAGCATGTTATTACAGATAACATGAAAGCATGTCTAATACTTGCCTGCAAACTTCCTCACACTATCAATGGCAGGAGTTCTGTTCCAAAGGAGAGTGAAATTGTTGTGACAGTGAAGGTAATACAAATTTTGTTTATAAGGGTTTTTCCCATTTTTGTCTTATCAACAATTTTTTTTCTCTCTTTATGTAGCCTGGAGTTAATCTTGAGAACTTTGTAGTCGAAAGGAGACAGAGCCAGAGGAAAGCCGTCCAACCATACAGTGACGCTCATCGTGTTTGAGTACGGTAGGGCAAAGGGTCTCAACTCCCACCCGGTTTGAACGCAAACCACGCGTTTATTTCACTTTCCCCCCAAAAAACATAGCAAAAAATTATTTTCTTCCTTCTTTCTTTCCCTCCGAGGGGCCCACAACTCCGAAAAATTTTGTACACCTGATTTCTGGATTTCAAAGATTTCACATGATTTCAGGTGATTTCAACTGATTTCTAAGATTTCAAGTGAATTCACTGATTTCGCGAGATTTCACATGATTTCAAGTGATTTCCATTGATTTCACATGATTTCCGTTGATTTCAGTTAAATGTCTACCGAATTCATATGATTTCCATTGATTTCGTGAGATTTCCAACGAATTCAAGGGTATATACCAGAGTTTACCCCATCTAGAGCTCACCCCCTCTATTTAAAATAATTTTTTGAATTAAATGGGAATAGAAATAAATAAATACATATGACACTGATTCTCGGAGTTTACCCCTTCTTCAGTTTACCCTTCCTTTTTTCATTTTTTTTTTGATTTAACAATAAATTTTACAAATTAAAAAAATCCATTCAATTTTTCGGAAAATAAATATTTTATTTATTTTTATTTTTTTTATTTATTTTATTTTAATAGCCGCGTGCGTGAACACGCTTGTTAACATCTAACGGCCGTGCTGGAAGCAGGTTACCTCTCCATAAAATTTTTCATATTTGTGGAGGTAGCCTCGCAGCTAGGTGCGCCTCCTAAATCTCGAATGTGTACTGTACTGTGTATGAATTTAGAGAAAACGAACTGAACAAACCATCGCCACGCGACGGCCATGCCAGCCAGCAGTAGCGTTTTTGGCAAAGAAGTTGTCATAGCATTTCGCAAATCCTTATCAATGATGAAATCGCCGTTTGTTTAACTGTTCGACTTTAGCTACAAATTGCTTAACACTTCCTCGTACGGGCAACAGTGCTTTTACTTTGGCAGTGCTCCTACGTTTGCTTGGGAACCAGAAGAAATTATGTTGGTAAGTTCGCGTGTCTGTTCTAACCAGTAAACAAAATTTTGGTCAGTGATTTTGGCATTTTAATTATAATTATTATTATTACTGTCACAGCGCTTCTCATAACCCCTATGACGCTTTGTCTGCGAGTGAGAATGAAGGACGTGCCTCGCATTCTATGTGGCTACATAACCTGGTAATGCACACAGTCTTGGGTAAGTTTAAGGGTTTTCTCTTGTCGTCTGATGTTTCATTTCTTCGTTAAACTCAGTGTCATTCTTTTCAGTGTGCTGTCTCCTGAAGCTGTGTCTGTCTACTCATAGCAGTGAGCCTCAACTAATGGCTTCCCAACTCGATTCACTAGTTGTCATTAAGGATGACATTTTCAAGAATGATAGTCTGGACAGTTCTGTGGACACAACAGATAGTTGTAGGGACTTGAAAGTTTCTGTATCTTTCATCAGTACAATTTATCTCTGTTACTACTACTATCATAAGGATCTTGCTACTGAACTTTCCACAAACTAATTTCATTTGTTTCAGATTTTAAATGCCATGAAGGAGGAGGAAGGAAACGCAGCCGTCCAACATGTAGAGTCATTTCATCCCAAGACGTTGATTTGTAATGCGTCAACTCCTCCTGTTTTGCCGAGCCCAAACCTTACCTCTCACTCTCACTTGGTAAAGAGGCCAGAGGTCACTCCACGAGAGGTGTGTGTGTGTGTTGTGAAACTTGATTTTGTTGTAGTTGTAAGGTGAACAGATTGCAAAAGTGCTGTTTGAATTTGCTGCATGTGTTATTTTGTTTTAAGAGGGATATTTATTTGCCTTGATTTCTTATTAATTTGTCTGCCATTTTCTTACAGTGTGGAGTACCACTTGATATTCTCCTGCAATTGACCCTACCCTAGAAACATGTGAGCAGTCGGTGGACCAAACAAACAACAGAATTCATCTTGAGTTTTCTCAAGAGCTTTGCAACCGTTGCTGAAGGCTCCTGGTTGACTCACTGCGGTTTCAAGGGCCCCCGGATTTCTGAGATGTGAGGAGTGCTGGCTTGAATTTTCTGGTTTGTGTGATCGGTACCTGAAACTATTTATACACTACAAGACAGATCGCAGACTCAAGTGCAATACACTCATTGGTCGAAAGTGGATCAAACAAAAGGCCTCACTTCACGTTATGGTTGAAGCATGGAAAATAAGAGCTCCAAAACTCATGTTGTACGAGCATTAGTGACAGGCTGCTTGGCCTAAGGTCTCCTGTGACTTCCAGACGGAGAAAGTAGCCAACCTCCTTACTGTTGCATGTGTGGAGCCACATGTCTGCTCTTCTCCTTGTAGACAAATCTCTAGTGTTTTTTTTTGTTTTTGTTTTTGTTGTGGTTTTTTTTTTTGTGTGTGTGATTGTATGAAGGAGTGTGATTTGATTAACCCCTTTGATTGTTGTAGAATAGGTGAAATTTAATTTATGTTTTGATTCTGTCTTAATATGAGTTGCCTTTTGTTGTTGTATCCACCTGTGCTGTTCTCCATAAGGTTGAGTCTCGTATGTAGCACTAAGGAACCATTTTATAACTGTGGTGTCTTGTTTCATGTAGTCTGCATATCTGCTCTCCTCATTGTTGACAATTCTCTGTGTTATTGCTTATGAATTTCTTGTTGTGTTAATTGTGCCTCATAATCCACTGCACTGCTGTTGGTGGGGCCATTGCGTTTTCTTTTACTTAAGGATAAAAAGAAAGAGCTTTTCAAGTGACAAAAATTGTGTGTAAAGTCCAAACTACTTTGAAAACAGCCTTGGAAAGATATAGGTCAACATGACCACCTTACGTGAAATTGATCTGTGCAGAAATGTATTCAATATGCAAAAAACAGCCAACATATTATGCTCTTTATTATCAGTAAGACAACCACTTTCTTTAAAATCAGATGTGAGAGGACTGGATATTTTTGTTTTTGGGAAACATTAATAAGACCATCTCAGAGAAACACGTTCAGATCACAGCGTAGTTGGCTTGCTAAGTAAATGGCAACTTTTAGCCCTCAAATTTATTTTGCTGCTGTATTATTGTGTTTTCTTTTACTTTAGAATAATAATATCATTAAGTCGGTAAGTGTTAAAGCAAGCTTTGATTTGAGATGATTGTTTATTGTTGAAAGGTTAGGTAAGTGCTCGATTTTCTGTTGTAATTTTTGAAACTCATCAATCCCTCTGTATTTGTGAAAGCAGGGCTCTGTTCTCAATGCTGTTTTCTTATTATGTTATGAAAAGACTGCCTTTGCATAGCCATACAGTTTTCTCTTTGTTGACTCATTGTGGGAAATATGTATACACCTTTGAATTATTTGTCTGACGGCCTGTTACCGGATATGAAAATAAATGTGACACAAAAGCAACTGATTCTGTGATAGTTTTCTCTTACCTTGTCCTCTCTCATCACTTTTCTTGGTTCTGTGTGAGCTACCTACATTGGTACCTATTCATCATTACTGATGTGTAATCAGAAGTGGTGGGCTTTTACCTCTTGGAAAATAGTTTGCTGTTCTTGGAAAAGTTTTCTCCATGACTAAAATAAAATCCCTCTGTGTGGCCCTGCTTCATTGTTATCCATTGTGCTATTCTATTCAGTATTGCCCGAGTCATCATTTTACTATTTATAGACCAGTTGTCTCCTAGTAGCATTGATGCAACCAAAGGGGAGACATTGCCAGGTTGCCGACTTGCCACTGGAGTCTGGAGTCTGCTAACTCTCCAAACCGTTTCGTACTAAAGGGGAGTGTGTTAGTACTAGGTAAAGTTCACACTTAAGGCTGAGCTAAAGATTCCAAAAGTCAGCGTATATGAAAGTTAAAATATTCCTTATGAGTCCTTTTGTTACACCCTGTGAAAAATTGATGACTTTTATGCATTAACCTCGAACTAAAATCAAAACAAATACAAATGCAGCTGGAAAGAGCTACTAACACCTAGTCGCTTAACAGGTTAAATAACCGATTATCAAAGAGCTCATTCAGTTTTACCACAGAACGAAGTTTTCCTATCTTTTTCTTCCCTCAATTTCTTTACTCCTTGAAATATTAGGGAAAAAGCCTCAGAAAGCTAACGCTTTTATTTTTCGGTATGTTGGCCCTACCCTCAGGTCGAGATTATTCACCACAAGACGGGTCGCAGCCGTAGCCTTGGATTGCAGAGGCTTCGCCACTTTACAGATAGAAATAAAGTTAAGAGTTAAAGAGGGCTCAGCCAATAAACATTTTTATTGTCTATTTATTTATACTATTTCTAGTATTATCCATGCTTTATTGAAATTTGAACAGCTTAATAGGTGGCATGAGCACAACTTAATAAAGATTTTGATAAAGGGGCTCTTCACCGACCAGGCTATTATCTGAAAAAGTAACAAAAATAGGTAAAGATTTTGTGCACAAAATAAGCAGCACAGTGTAAGATAGAAACTTACATCCACTATCAGTGCCTGGGACCATGAAGGATTTTCTAAATATTGCACTTCACTGTTGGATGAAGCTGAGCTCAATGCCCTACTTGCCAGAGCCGAGGTAGGCGACATGGCCAGCGAAAGTGTTGCCCCAGTTGATTGTCGTAGACAACAGTCTGGAACAATGAGCAGGAATCAGTAGAGGAAAGAAATTCGTGTAAAATTAAGAGGCTAGCAGTACCAGGTACCACCATTTGCACAAGTTACATAGCAAGTCAACGAGAGTGTGATGACCACTGTGTTTAATGAGCTTATCAACAATGAAACAACAGTGGTACAGTACACTTCACGATTTGGCAGGATGAAGCCTTACATGTCCATACAGCCATCCACTGCTTCCCGGAAGAGGTGAGCCCCCATCCACAAAGGGGCTGTTGACAGACCAGGCAACGATCTGAAATAAGTAACGGCAGTTGGTTAAAATTTTGAGTGCAACTAACTAGAGCCATGCAAGATCACAACTTACAATGACAACCAGTGTTGCTGAACGTCTCTTCCGGGACCATGAAGGATTTTCTGAGTATTGGTTTTCACTGTTGGTGAAAGTTCAAAGTGACTAATCATCTAATGCCCCAGTGGAATCTCGAAGTCGACAGTCTAGAACAATGAACAGGAATCAGGACAGGAGGAAAGAAAGTTCCGTCAAATTAAGTGGCTGGCAGATGGCCAGAACGCCTTTCACATCATTGAATTCCTCAAGGGTAAGGAGTGACCTAAATAAATAAATGGATAGTCAGAAAATTAACATGTGCAAAAGTTCGTAACCTCCGGCCTGAAAACACTACATTTATTACGGTGAAACCATCTTAAGTAAGCCAACAAGAGTATGATGACCACTGTGTCTGATGAGCTTATCAACATTGGAACAACAGTGGTACAGTACACTTCACGATTTGGCAGGATGAAGCCTTACATGTCCATACAGCCATCCACTGCTTCCCGGAAGAGATGAGCCACCATACACAAAGGGGCTCTTGACAGACCAGGCAACGATCTGAAATAAGTAACGGCAGTTGGTTAAAATTTTAAGTGCAACTAACTAGAGCCATGCAAGATCACAACTTACAGTGACAACCAGTGTTGCAGAAAATCTCTTCCGGGACCATGAAGGATTTTCTGAGTATCGGATTTCGCTGATGGTGAAAGTTCTAAGTGACTAATCATCTAATGCCCCAGTTGAATATCGAAGTCGACAGTCTAGAACAATGAACAGGAAGTGGCTGGCAACATAGCACACCGAAGTCTGCACAGGTTAGGTGTCCTCCTGCCTGCACGCATATTCATTGTGAAATGGACTAGACAGTGCCCTAAAATCGACGAGTGTGACAGCTGGAATCAGTAGAAACCTTACCTTCGGCTATCATGTTCAAGACAAGAACTGAAAATGTCCTTTACAATTTACCTCATGACTGAAGGCGAGGGAGGGAAGCGTGCCTGTGGCGTGGTCGGGAGGGCGATTAGAGAACTCATGGTGAGTATGAGCTCACCGGAAGCAAGCGCCTTCTAGACCGCCTTCTAAATTGCTGAAAACATAGTGAGGGGGGTGGTGGATACACTCTGCTAGCACTCTGATATAACTTTCTGCGGGAAGTGATCTCACGACAAGGCTGCAGGTTGATAGGGTATTTTACTCAAACCCGGGACCGGAAGTAAGAAGTAAAATGGAAGCAACAAATCGGAAACAGATGCTGGCTGCGGTCTGCCGCGGTATGAGAAATTTACGATCGACTCTTTGTTTATGTCTCAGTTTGCGAGCAGTACATGTTGTGAGTATTTCGTTTAGAAAATTAAACTTTCGAGTGGTAAAATGTGTAAGGGGTGTTACGCGAGTTTGAAAAGTAGTGTCGTAGTGAATTCTTTTGAACTAGTAGGGCGGATCATACATGATTACTCAGTTGAAACTAGAAAAAGGTAGACGGAGAGGAACATAACCAAGCCAGATGTTAGATATTTTCCGGTACTGAACAAAATCTAAGGACTGGCACGCGTCCTATCTTAAGAACGGGCCATATATATAGGCCAGAAAACTGAGACGCGCAGAGAAAAGTGGCGTGTCTTCGGTGTTACTCTGCTCGTGTTTACCATACATGGATGAAGTGGTGTCCTGCCTTTGGACATTTAGCAAACTTCCACTTTGTTTCGACGCCATCTCGATAAATGACATGTCTCGAAGCAAGCAGGGAAAAAGAAATTGAACTTTCTATGTACCACTGATCTATTACTTATTTTTCTATTCTTCTTTGAATACTGACAGAGTCACTCAGAACTTCCCATAGAATGAGTTTGCTGGGAGGTGACTGTATTTTCCATGTTGATGGGCGCCTCATTAATGTTGAAGATGCCTCGCATGTTATTTGTACTTTACAAGTAAGTTAATTTTTCTTGAATACACATGAAATGTGTCATTTTATTGTTACGCTTTTAAGCTTTTTGATCTTACATATAAACCTTTGCTGCTTTTCCAGGCATTTCTACACTGCTCTCCTTTTGTGTACATGTTGCGCACAGAAGATACCGATAACCATCATTGTACTGCAGATGCTAGGTGCATGGAGTGTGCTTTTCGCAAGTTACTTAAGGATTTAGTATTAACTGGTATTGCTCACCCGATTTATTTTATTAAAAAATGGAATGGTAGTATTATTTGTTTGTTTGTTTGTTTGTTTGTTTGTTTGTTTGTTTGTTTGTTTGTGAGTGTTTTAACTTTATTTGTGTTTGTCTTAGGTGTATCTGAACTTATGTCTAAGGAGAACCAGTTGAACCCTTTCCAGGTTCTGACAATATTTATTGATATTCTTCGTATGGAAATGGTGGCAAGGAAACCTGGGTGAGAAATTTAGATAATTCTTTATATACTACTCAGTGATTGAGTATCTGTGCTAACAGTACCTTCTTATTGTAATGTACTCTGGTATTCAGTTTCACAGATGTCCATTTAAGGAATTCTCCCATTTCAAAGATCTGGCAGATTGAAACAAAGCTTCAAGGTGAAACAGTAACCTGTACTATTATAATTTTCTAAAACCTTCATGTATTTTCCCTGCAGGAAATTAAAATTTGTTATTGTTTTCTAGTATTGTGCACTTTGTGTGAAGGCTGCTACATAGAGAAAAGATACTGCAACGGAATTGAACTTTTGGGTGAGAATGTTTCTGATTTGGAGGATTCTATAAACACATATCTATCTTTGAGAAGAGAAACATGTTCACACTGCTTGAAAAATCAAGCTCAGTGTAATGTCATTAAAGTGTGTCTCCCTAAGTGTATGATAATTGTTGTAGAAAGGTCAGTGGTCCATAATAAGATCTACTTTATAAATTAACAAACATGTTCTTGCAACTGAATTTAGTTTCTCTATTTTATTCAGATGTTCACCAGAGTTTCTTTTGCCAATGTGCATAAAAATAGAGGAGGATTCATTTACCTTTAACAGTGTAATTGTCAAACCAAACAGTGGCAAAGATCCTTGCTTTGTGATTACGAGTTGCCCAAACAATTACTTTAGAAGGTTTGATGATACAAAGGTAAGAATTTCTTTTCCAAAGTCAATATGGTTCAAAACTCTCCTAAAAATGTCTTGTATGTAAATAAATATATGTAACTTGTTTCTACAGGTTTCTCTTGTTTCTCCTGTGAGTTTGTCAAATGCTGAATTTCTTTACTCATCACAGCTGACATTATTGTTTTTAAAACAGAACAGGCAACTTCAAGTAATAACAAAATAGTTGTTTTTCTCTATCTTTCTATTAATGTTTTATTCAGATTTATTTATTTACAGTCTAACACTTAAAAATTTAATGTTTACAGGTATCACACAGTGAAAAATTCTGTACAAGTCAGCAGACTCAAAGTAATATTACTCATGGCAAGACCTCTGATGGAACCAAGGTACATGTAAAGTTCTATTATATTCATTAATTCAAGGTAATCTAATAGGGTGAAATTTGCGGGGTGTTCTTTGTAAAAAGTATTCAGGTACTAGATACATCCAGTGAAAGTCTTTAAAACTTTTTTTTAACTCCAGCCATCTTCTTTCATTAAAAAGTACTGGAACTGTAATGGATCCAACTAGACTGTATAGAAACAAATCACATTCTGAAAGATCCAAAAGGCCCATACTGAATTGAATTTGATCATAGTATGAGTGGTTTTCTTTAAGTTGTATGATTCCATTACTATCCCTCTTTAAGCAAAAAGAGGACAATTGCCTCTTTGAGAGAATTTCTTCAAAATTGTTTGGGTTTTGGTTTTGCAATGAAAACAAACATTTGATCTCTAGGAGCTTCTCACTTGTCACCTGTGATTTTACAATGCCATCTGGGCTGCAGGAAAGCCCAATATGTTCAGTGTGGAGAAATAAGCCACACTCCTCCACATTAGACGTAGGATCAATAAGTCTCTGTTTCTCAGCATAAGCTCTTCTTGCAGGGCTCTCATTGTTATTACCAAATTTGATTGCATTTGTTTCAACTCTGTCCATTCTCCATAAATGGTTCCGGAGGAAATTCATTTTGGCATTTTCAGTTTGAAACTTATCAATTTTTCTACTGGGTTGAGCAGAACAGTGGAGGGACCTGATGTTGTTCCAAGCATCGGAAAAACTTTGCTGCTTAGTCCCTTCTACCTCAAAAGCTCCAACAAAATTTGGAGATGGTTTTAATTCCTCCATTTGTTTGTTAAGGGCAACATACATCCTAGTTCGTTGCATTCTTAGAACCCAAAAATCATCAGCATCATATGTGTTCATATCATCCTTAGGTGTGAGAATGGTTTGGAAAAGGCATGGAACTTCTTTATTTGATTGAAGATGCATGAGAAAGTTGTTTTTTTGAAAAGAAGTGGGTCCATTTTGGTACTTAGCTGGCCTTGGATCAAAGTTGGATCGTCTCAATACATTTACTTTGAAAGATTCGTACTGCCTTTGGTTTGCCTCTGATGGGTCACGCTGCAAAGAGCCTCGATTCCATGTGCACGGCTTTGATGTGGATGTGATGGCTGTAAAAATATAATTGAAATTATCACTAAAACAATCAATGCAATATGCTAAAATATGAATCTTTCTATTTTGCAGATTGTATCATATCCAAAGCTCAGTTTGTTGTCACACACCAATGATGACCCAAGTACTGCTGATAAAACTACTCCACATATCCCAGTGAAATCACCAAGGAAGAGAACTGTGAGCACTCAAACTTATGTAAGTCTAAATGATAGCTTTAAATTTGCTGTGAATTTTTTTTTTTTTATTTTGAATCATTCTGACCTACAAACTGTCTTTTTTCTTGTTTAGCATCTGGTTCATCATGTTGAGATTCAAACACTTCCCAACTATTCCTATGAAAATTGCAAACACAACCCCAAGTTTAAATTTTTCACCGGCCTGGAAGTAAAAGATTTTGGAGCACTTTTCGAATTAATTGGTGGAGATGAAGTTATAAGCAAGCTGAAGCAGAAGTATGCTGTTCACAGTCCAGTGAAACAGACACATTCAAGGCTCACTAGTGAGGACAAACTCTTTATGTTTTTACTGAGGCTCAGGCGTGGTTTACCACTTGAAGAACTTGCTGAAATGTTTCGAGTATCTGTTTCTACAGTTTCTAACCTGTGTTATGTTATGACAAGGCTAATTTATTTAACATTCAAGTCAATGGAAGATGATATGTTTCCATCAGCTGCACAACAGCATGACGGAAAGCCACCCCAAATGAGACCTTTTAAGAATCTGAGAATCATACTAGATGGAGCATCATTTTTTATGGAGACACCTTCGAATTTTCAGCAGCAAGGAAACATGTACTCAAACTATAAAAACCATAGTGTAATGGTCTTCTCAATTGGCATATCATGTAGAGGAGCAACAATTTATTGCAGTGGCGGTATGGAAGGATCCATGTCTGATAAAGCAGTCATTGTAAAAAGTGGTTTGCTGGACAGATTGCAAAAGGGAGATGGTGTGATGACAGACCGAGGATATGAGCTTACAGCAGAGCTCCAAGAGAAAGGATGCATGTTTTACAAACCCCCAACCTTGGGTAATAGAAGTTGTTTTACTCCTGAAGAAGAAATCCTCACCAAAGCCATAGCATCTGCTCGCATTTATTCGGAGCACGCTATAGCTGACATAAAAGACAACCGTCTTTTGAAAGGTACCATACCATTACTTTTGTTACCTGTGCTGGGTAACTTGGTGTACATTGCAGCTTACCTACGCAACTTCAATGAAATCCGTGTAAAGAACAAGAAAAGCAGGTCTGATGAAAATGAAACCATGTTTTAGGGTACAATTTACAAGAAATTTTTGTTAGTATGTGGAATGAAATGAGAAGTTAAGAGAAATAAAAATATAATATTGGTGCTTGAATATTTATGTATTTTGTTAATAAATGTAGAGGACAACACAGATAAAAAATTACTGTACTTATGTTTTATCATGCAACCTTAATCATGCACTACAACAATACCAAATAGTTTCTAATCTATAAGTTCATTTAGTTAATGCATAACTACGCACTCCAATGGCTTATGTAAACTGTATACCATTATTCTGAAAATGAAAATGTCACGGGTACAAGCAATGGTTTGTCTTTATTGTCCCTCATGAACAAACCTGACGATGACATGTTGGGTGAAGAACACAAATTCCATTCTACATGATGAATAGCAAGGAGAAAAATGAGAGGAAATTGCAGCAATGACAAACACGATTTTATATACCATTATGAGGAAACGATTAAACAACATCAAGCTGTATATTTACAGTCATCTTCAAAGACCTTTCAGGCCAGGCCGGCACAATTAATTGACATAATCAAAAACTTGAAATTTACCCAATGGAACTTCCAGAATCATTAGTAATACATATATACTGTATATTGCAATTCTGTATTAAGACAACAACTTTTGTTCACCACCAACAGCTTACAGACCTTTTAAGATATGACTGTAAATATTTAGTCTGTTGTTGGTTCAATGGATGACAACTACCCTTACTATAAGAACAAATTTATAGTCTCCTATTTTAAAGTGAAGACAAGCCTCTCTTGCATGTAGGAGAACATGTATTAGTCCTTCTCCATGCTCTATAGAGCACTTTTTAAAGGTGCCCCCACAATGTCTTGTACTCAGCTGGTTTCCTAGACCGAATTCTTAGAGATAAGATTGAATTATTGTAAGGGCTCAAGTTGTTTAGAAAGGAGAGGTGTAATAGTGAGTAAACTAAACCAACTCACCTTCAAATAATACAAGTTTTATTTATGACTAAAAGTAATAATATTATTATACATTGTTCATGAATCAAAACTAAAACTTAGCTGTCCTGTCAAATCAAAATTGTATTATTTGGTGGTGATTTGGTTTAGTTTACACACTCTCACACTTTTTTTTTCCAAATGACTTGACCTTTCACCAAAAATCCACCTTGTTCCTGAGAATTCGGTCTAGAAAGCCAGCTGAGAACAAGACATTGTGGGGGCACCCTAAGCTTACCTCCTGGACCATTTAAATTCTTGTGAAGTAATAAAAACAGCAAAAGGGCACTTATGTGGCTACACCTTCCTAGAGATCTCTGGGGACATGGACTGCTGCAAGCTCCTCTCAAAATACTCCCTGATGATTGAGATAGTGCTATCTTCACCACATAAACATTCTTCTTCATTGACCCTCTAACATCTCCACTGTATAAATGCACTCTACCAGACAATGTATCCTGAATGTTTAAAACATATTTGCTCTTCACATACTGCAGACCTCTACGAAGTTTTTTGTTATTTATAATCTCATTGCAATCATTTGACTCAAAAGGATCTGTAACACTGATAACTTCCTGCTCAACTGCCTCATCCTCAGAGCCCTCAGAATAATCCCAATTTTCAATAATGTCTTCCATTTGAGGCATAGTCTCAATGAGGTAATGAAACACACTGCCAAAGTTAAAATTATTTGGCATATCTTTGCTAGGGAATACATCCCAACCATCTGCAAAGAAGATGTCATCGTCCTCATTAAGTTGTGTCAAATTCTGCAGAGGAAACACAAATACACAATTACAATGAATCAAGGAAAAACAGAAAATCTACATTCTCTCAGGCTTAGCTAGTACCTGTGATTGAGACAGCATACTTCGCTTTCTTCTGTAATGAATACCTCCGTCTGCCTTTGGATCTAACTCTTTATCTTTATTCATTGCGATACAATTTTTGATTCTGTTAGGACAAAATCAAGAGCAATTGTACGTTAGAAATGGATAAAAATATTGAGAAGGAATTATTAAAAAAGAAACAATATTCACAATATTATACGAAGTTAACAAACCTGTTTATAAGTTCCTTCTTCTTTCCAGTATTAGGAATGCCTCTCACCAAAAGCCATCTTTTCAAATCACTAACCAAGTTTTGTTCTAAACAAGGATGTTTTAGTGTGGCTCCCTCAACATCCTCAGCAGTAAGATTTAAACACACAAATGGTTTGGTTAAATTTAAGTTTCTCTGAAAGAGGAGAAAACAAACAAATATTGAGTTCAGATACTGGGTTATATAGAACGAAAAATAATGTTTACATGTAAAGAACAATGCATATCTGAACTGTCTTTTACCTGAATATCATAACATTGCCCAATCTGCTCGTTTGAGAGTAAATGACAGTCCTCCTGTAATGTCTCAATACTGGGCGCTGCACTTTGAATAATTGAAGTTGGAATGGAAGCAATCTAAAATTTCAACAAATATATCAAAAGATGTCTTAAATATTAACAGTTATTACCAATTATCTCAATAAAAGAGTATTGATAAAAGTAGGATGCATACATGTTCCACTTCTGGCCCACTCGTAACATCATTTAGTTTTTCTTTCACAAAATAGTAGTCATGTTCCGACTGAGATGCAGTTTCCTTAGGTGCCTCTCTTTTCTTCCATGCTATTTTTATTGGATCTACGATAGGTAAGGCACTTAAATTTTCAGCTGTCCTTACATTTGCTAAATAATAACTATTCTCTGATTGGGATGCAGTTTCCTTTGGTTCTTCTCTTTTCTTCCATGCAATTTTTATGGGATCAAGAATAGGTAGAACATTCGACCTTTCAGCTGAATTGTCATTTGCCAAAAAATAACTATTTTCTGATTGGGATGTAGATTCCTTTGGTCCCTCTCTTTTCTTCCATACGATTTTTATAGGATCCAAAGGTTGGAGAACAGCAGAGGTTGTAGTCTAGCATTTAAAAGGTAAAGATATTAAAAATAATTCTAACAAAATTAACCAGTAAAGTGTCAACAAATTGATAAACACAAAATGTTGCTTACATGTTCCACTTCTGGCTCACTTGTTCCACCACATGGTTTTTCTTTCACAAAAAAGTAATCGTGTTCCGACTGAGATGCGGTTTCCTTTGGTTCCTCTCTTTTCTTCCATGCAATTTTTATGGGATCAAGGATAGGTGGAACATTTGACCCTTCAGTTGAATTGTCATTTGCTACAAAGTAACTATTTTCTGATTGGGATTCAGTTTCTTTTGGTCCCTCCCTTTTTCTCCATCCTATTTTTAAGAGTTCCAAAGGTCGAGGACCAGCAGAAGTTCCAGTCTAGCATTTAAAAGGTAAAGATATTAAAAATAATTCTAACAAAATTAACCAGTAAAGTGTCAACAAATTGATAAACACAAAATGTTGCTTACATGTTCCACTTCTGGCTCACTTGTTCCACCACATGGTTTTTCTTTCACAAAAAAGTAATCGTGTTCCGACTGAGATGCGGTTTCCTTTGGTTCCTCTCTTTTCTTCCATGCAATTTTTATGGGATCAAGGATAGGTGGAACATTTGACCCTTCAGTTGAATTGTCATTTGCTACAAAGTAACTATTTTCTGATTGGGATTCAGTTTCTTTTGGTCCCTCCCTTTTTCTCCATCCTATTTTTAAGAGTTCCAAAGGTCGAGGACCAGCAGAAGTTCCAGTCTAGCATTTAAAAGGTAAAGATATTAAAAATAATTCTAACAAAATTAACCAGTAAAGTGTCAACAAATTGATAAACACAAAATGTTGCTTACATGTTCCACTTCTGGCTCACTTGTTCCACCACATGGTTTTTCTTTCACAAAAAAGTAATCGTGTTCCGACTGAGATGCGGTTTCCTTTGGTTCCTCTCTTTTCTTCCATGCAATTTTTATGGGATCAAGAATAGGTAGAACGTTCGACCTTTCAGCTGCATTGTCGTTTGCTAAAAAATAACTATTTTCTGATGATTGGGATTCAGTTTCTTTTGGTCCCTCCCTTTTTCTCCATCCTATTTTTAAGAGTTCCAAAGGTTGAGGACCAGCAGAAGTTTCAGTCTAGCAGTTTACAAAAAGAAACAGACATAAGAATTGATGGAACAAAAATAACCAGAATAATGAAACTGATCTCTACAGAAGTTAGGGTTTGCATGAGATTTACAGAAGGCTCACCTTAGAGTTCCTTTCACAATGGTTTTCATCCCTATTGATACCACACTCAACCTTCGAAACCTCATCTTCTTTTCTGAGTGGAACAGCAGAAATAAATGTGGAACCTAACTCCTGTAAATTTAGACAGACTCAATAGAAAAATTGAAATTCATGATACAATATTAATTAAAAATGGCAAAAATTTATGGTAACTTCCAGATCTTGTTCTAGTTTTTTCAGCTACACATAGTCCGCCTTGTGTTTGCTCTTTTGAATGATAATTATGATCACTGGCCGAAGTGAAAAGATTCCTCCAACTCTGAGGCGTGTTGAGTTTTAGGACATTCAGCGGCTGAATTGGCTTAAAAAACGGAAATGAATTTTTAAAAAATGTATTTGAAATTAAGAATATTTAGGTAGGCAGTCGTTCTCTATACCTTTGCCATGACTTTGGGAGAATTAAGGTGGCTTTCTTTTGAATTACAAGAAATTATTGTCTGCACTACTTTGCCAAATTTCTTAGATAATTTTTTTGGTGAGAAGGTCATGGTTTTGCCTTTAGTTTTCTTTTCCAGGGACACTTTCATTGGTGAAATGTGTAGCTTTTTATGCAATGGACTGCTCACAGGGGTGGGATGTCCTCTTTTTACTGAAGAAACCTATTCCAGATGACACGAAAGCAAAACAAAAGCAAAGTAGCTGAAAGCATAACAAATGGAAGCTCAGGCTCTAGATAGTGTAGCATACCTTGATATGAAGTAATGTATAAAATGCAATATACATGTCACACTTGGTTTTGTGTTCATCCAGCTTTCCATTTGCATTAGACACCTACAGACCACAGGTGAGAAAGAAGACAGACTCTTCAACCACACAATAATATGAAAATTACACTTTTTAGGTTGATACTCACTATGGAATCATTGTAATTTACAAGGTCACCATTTGGACGCTCAGCTAAACATGTGTAGTGGCCAGATACTGCAGTATCTCCCTCATGAAGAATACAGCTGGAGAATTTGTAAGTGGCATTTTGTATTCTAACTTCTTTGTTAACTTCAATTGGGACAGAAATTTTTCTACCATAATTGTCAAGTCTAAAAACAAGGAAAATAAGTTTAATAATAATAATAATAATAATAATAATAATAATAATAATAATAATAATTATTATTATTATTATTATTATTATTATTATTATTATTATTTAAAAAAATTGTCATAAACAAATAAGCAAAGCACTCACCTTTGAAAAGTTATCCTAAGCACTTTGGGGTAGGTGTGCATTTCAGTCTTTCTAATTCCAAAACGTTTAACACATTCAGTAGTGCAATTAAAATTGGAAATGTGATCCTCATTCATGAAATGATCTTGGAGTGCAGCTTGCACACTACCAGACAGTGCTGGCAATGGTAAGAAAGTCATAGGGATATACGTTGATGATACCTTGTGACAATCAATGCATGTATCTGTAACAGATTTAAATAAAAAATACAGTAACCAAAATGCCGCTCACCCCACTCCCAAAAAAAAATATAAAAAAAAATGCTCACCTTTGGTTACTACCCACCAACCAAAAATCTGTCCAACAGCAGTTGTTTGCCTGGAGCAGTAATCATTTGGTCTAAAGAGAGAAAAAAAAACTGTCATTAAATACTGATTTAGTTTCTAGTTTCATAGAGCCCTTAAAATACAATGCTTACATTGCACCATCCCTCTGTATGAGCTCTTCTTCAAGGCACTCAAATAGTTTCAGTTGAAACTCTTGTGCATCCTCTTGCTGATATAATTTAAAAGTTTTACTTAATCCTGTTAGGTGATGTGAGAGGAATATATAAAAGCAGTGGCATTTAAGTTAATATCAGCAACTTTTATCAGTGACACTTACGTGGAACAATGGTTACAAGACCACTTGGCTTAAAAGTTGAATGAACAGTCATATTTAAATATGTCCTATAAATAGCACATGTAATGCAATTTAGGAGGGAAAAACACTTTGACCTATGAGCCTCATCATTTATTAAAAATTGAACAAATGCAGGAAGGTGCATCAATGCCTAGGAGACAATTTCCTTCCACATTAAAGTAACCGTAACAGTAGACACCTAGAATAAACAAGGGAGCGCACACATCCCCTACCTGGACCGAAGCATTGAGGTAACATGTGTTCCCAACATTAACGAGACCAGCACAAGGAGGTCTTAGCCTTCCTTGCCAGCAGAGAGCAATATCTTGTTCATACAAGATTCTCCTTGGGCAAGGTGGCATAGAGTTACACCATGAATCCGAATCTTGCATTTTGAACTGCCCAATAACTTTAAAATAAGAAGGAGAGAATTATAGATCAGTGGTACGTAGAAAGTTCAATTTCTTTTTCCCTGCTTGCTTCGAGACATGTCATTTAACGAGATGGCGTCGAAACAAAGTGGAAGTTTGCTAAATGTCCAAAGGCAGGACACCACTTCATCCATGTATGGTAAACACGAGCAGAGTAACACCGAAGACACGCCACTTTTCTCTGCGCGTCTCAGTTTTCTGGCCTATATATATGGCCCGTTCTTAAGATAGGACGCGTGCCAGTCCTTAGATTTTGTTCAGTACCGGAAAATATCTAACATCTGGCTTGGTTATGTTCCTCTCCGTCTACCTTTTTCTAGTTTCAACTGAGTAATCATGTATGATCCGCCCTACTAGTTCAAAAGAATTCACTACGACACTACTTTTCAAACTCGCGTAACACCCCTTACACATTTTACCACTCGAAAGTTTAATTTTCTAAACGAAATACTCACAACATGTACTGCTCGCAAACTGAGACATAAACAAAGAGTCGATCGTAAATTTCTCATACCGCGGCAGACCGCAGCCAGCATCTGTTTCCGATTTGTTGCTTCCATTTTACTTCTTACTTCCGGTCCCGGGTTTGAGTAAAATACCCTATTCCATTCCGGTTGCGACGTAGCGCCCGCGCTCCGTTGCAACGGTTTAGACGGGGCTTCGTTTCGTTGTTTCTGCTGTCTCCGAGGATCGGGGATGTGGTGGGGGTGATGCTCTTGTCTCTCTTGCACCACCTGCAGGGGGTTCAGGGAGCGCTCCCGTGAGGGGGACGGGAGGGGAGCCGTTCCCTGGGAGCTTGAAAGGACTCCTAAGGTGTCCCTGTCCCTAAGAGAAAATAGACGTCTATTTTATGTGCAAAAGACGTCCACTGCTAGACGGCTAGACGTCTAGAAAATCCCGTCTTGATGGTCGCTAAATTAGCGTCTAATAGACGTCTCTCTTTAGACGTCTACGTCTAGATTTGTCTAGACGTCGACCTATAGACGTCTATTAAACTTTCCAATAGCGACCATCAAGACAGTATAGTAGATGTCTAAGTTTCACATCATAATTGTATAATTGACGTCCCTAATGGAAAATTGACGTATCATAGACATCGAAAAAAGGTCGAAAGATAGATGCCTAGCCGCATTGACAAAGTATAGTTCACAACTATACTTGAAACCTGTAAACTCTTTGGTAGAGTTGTAGGCACAGGCTACCTGTCAGGTGACAACAACCAAGACATACAAAAATTGTAATAGACTTCCATCGGAGCGGCGCGGAGCTCATCAGATGGGAAACTGCGACAGGGCGCAGATTGTTCACATCTATACAACGTAAACGTCGCCTCAGTCTACCAAAACATCGTAGCAAGTGCCTCCCGAGCATTAGGACTAAATACATTATTTTTGGATAACGATTGATTCTTTTAATTAAAAGCTGCACGTAGTCTATAGCAACATAACTTTCGGAAACATACGCCGAAAAATCAAAATTATTATTCTAAAAATAGTGAATTTGTTGTTAAAAAAGGGAGAAGGGTGCATATGTGCTGACTGCAACGCCATCTGGCGGGAGCTTTGGCACTAAGATCTCCCGAGAGCCGGTCTTACCAACGCACCACATGTTTTCACAAAAAAAATAATTAAAAACATGTTTTCACGAAGAATAAATAAATACTTGTTTGGATAAGAAATTACTTATTTAAATACATAACGAAAACAATGTTACTCAACATGCTACACTGAAAAACAATTGAATGCGCGTAACGGTTTTTTTTCCTTTAACATGTGAACCAACGGTTTTTTTCAGTGTAGCATGTTGAGTAACATTGTTTTCGTTATGTATGTATATAAATAATTTCGTATCCAAACAAGTATTTATTTATTCTTTGTGAAAACATGTTTTTAATTTTTTTTGGGAAAACATGTGGTGCGTTGGTAAGACGGAACAGGGAGCCTTCAGAACCTTCAGCCACTCTCAGGAAACGGTTAGGAGCTCTTTATTCCAAAACAAGCAGGCCCGCCCTTCCGCCAAACGTCGTTGCCAGCTCCGCTTTGCTACGCAGGCAACTCCGTTCGGCAGGGGGCGAGCCTGCTTGGCCTGCCGGCGGCGTTCGGTCGGGCCTTCGGCCCGACCCCTACGTCACACAGAACGTCCTCTTAGCATGTAAATGATCGGGCCTGCGGCCCGTAAAGGCATTCTCTTCGGAAAGAGGCAGTTTGTAACGGTGAACC
The DNA here is from genome assembly GCA_029379305.1 of Frankliniella fusca. NCBI lineage: Eukaryota > Metazoa > Arthropoda > Insecta > Thysanoptera > Thripidae > Frankliniella > Frankliniella fusca. Next base: position 166,411 of record JAHWGI010000540.1, read on the forward strand.
ACCGAAACTACAGCCCTCCCTTCTGCTTTGAAAACGTGCCGATAGTGACTAAACGGTCAGTTACTCGGCAAAAAAGGAAAGTCGGAAATCTCGAAAAAATGTCGAAATACGTGAGTTCGGCCTCAGATGGAACGGCCGAACTCGGACTTTATTTGGCAGCAGTTGGCAACACTGAATTACGCTCGTCGAACCAATTTTAATGGTATAGGCGTCGAGGGGTGTCGAAAATTTCAAAAATTGTCGAGATATGTCGAAAATTGTCGAAATATGTAGAAATTCGTAAAAAATGTCGCAAAATCTCGAAATATCTCAAAAATGTTGAGATCTATCGAAAAATATGGATAATGTCGAAAAACATCGAAAAATGAGGGATAATGTCGAAAAATGTCGAAGAATATCAAAAATTGTCAAAAATGTTTACAAATATCGAAATATGTCGGAATATGTCAAAAATGTCGCAAAATATCAAAAAAACATCGAAAATTATCGAAAAATATCGAAAATTATCGAAAATGTCGAAAAATATCGAAAATGTCGAATTATATCAAAAAATATCGAAAAACAACGAAAAATGTCGAAAATATCGGAAAATATCGAGAAATGTCGAAAATAATCGAAATGTTTGAGTTTTGACGATTGGCAACACTGGAAATTGTAAAACGGTTGGCACCACTGAATTGCGCTCGAAAAGACGGTTCTAGAGAGGTGCGGGTCGATGGGGTTCGTAAAAGTTAAAAAGTGGGTCAATTACGGGTGCTTTTTACAGTGTAGTCGCGAGCTGGGTCCATTTTTTCGTAAAACGGTGTGCACCATTGAACTAGACGCGAAAAGACGCTTCCGGAGAGGTACGGGTCGACGGGGTTGGAAAAAGTTGAATTATTTTTTTTTATTTTTAATTCCGTGAAAACTTTTATAATTTTTTTCAGTGCCTTAATGAGGGTTGGCAGGATTTGCCGTAGGCGTTTCGTTGTCTAGGAGTAAAACTGTAGACACCCTGAAAATTTCAAGTCTCTAGCTCATCTCCTTCTAGTGGAACAGACAGACAGACAGACAGACACACAGACACACAGACAGACAGACACGAGGTCGTTTGCATAAGCCCGCTTTTATGCTTTTTCAAAGCAGAAGGGCGGGCTAAAAACGGATCCCTACCATCCTTAGGGACCCCTAGGAACCCCTAGGAGCTCCTAGGAACCCCTAGGAACACACAGGGACACCTTAGGAGTCCTTTCAAGCTCCCAGGGAACGGCTCCCCTCCCGTCCCCCTCCCGGGAGCGCTCCCTGAACCCCCTTCTGCCTTCCAATGGATAAAGAGAGAGAGATAGCTGGTCTGAGACGGCAGGAACAACGAAACGAAGCCTCGTCTAAACCGTTGCAACGGAGCGCGGGCGCTACGTCGCAACCGGAATGGAATCAACCTGCAGGTTGCGGTGATGCGCAGGTTGCGGCCAGAGAATTGACTATCTTCTTATAGACCATTCCGCTGGACCCGCTAATCGCGATACTCTCGAAAAACAAATGCACCGGAAGTCACATAAAAACGGCTCCAGACGCTTTATGACGCCAAAATATTGTACAAATTTTATGAATAAATTCCCAGGAGAACTAATTTGTCACTTTCGAATAGATTCTAGAGCCCTAAGAAGGCTAAATTTCATTCTGAAGTAGCCGATTTCCGGTGCATTTGTTTTTCGAGAGGTACGAGCGGAATGGTCTATTACGGTAGTGTGGAAGTGGGACCTTGCTAGAGTCTATCCAGCGAAAGAACGGTTCTGGGATAGTCTCTTGTCTCTTGTGGGAGACTCGTACGCGCGTTCACCAGAACGTACCCACACTGCGGCCGGCGCCGGCCCGCAGGCGAGACACCGCGCAGCCCTTGCGCGCAGCCGAGGCAGCCGTGTCGTCCCGTGTCCGTCATTTGTCGTGGTTTGCCGTGTTTTGCCGCGTGGACAGTCAAGTCAACAGCTTGAAGAAGAGAAATCATCGTAGATTCGTCATTCAGCATGGTCGTTGGTCATTTATCGTCTCGTCTGTTGGTGAAAGCTCAAAGTGACTACTCACGTAATGCCCCAGTCGCCGGAGCCGAGGCGGGCGAGATGGCTTCAATCAGAGAGGGGGACGGATAACCCGTCTCCACGCAAAACTCTAGTCTGTTAGCGCCGCCAGGAGATCCACCTGCACCTCCTCCTCCGAGTACAGCTGGGACCATGAAGGATTTTCTTCCTCTTGAGGGAGTTGGCATCTGCGAACCGTACAGTATTTGCTCCACATGTCATCATACGGGTTGAGAACGAAGTGGGAGCCTGGGTTAAGCTGCAACAACTGGGCGACCTCTGGCTGATGAAGAAATGTGTGCGAGCAGTGATTCTCGCCTATCCCTTGGCTCTGGTTTATCTTGAGCATTTTGAGGGCCGGTGCCGACGCCGTACCAGGGACCATGAAGGATTTTATTCCTCTCCAGCGAGGTTAGGGCCGCCAAGGACTCGAGGAGCGCACGGCATGTTGGTGTCATTTGCTTGAATGGTGAGCGAGGCGACGCTCGACGCTGATGGTGAAAGCTCTAAGTGACTAATCACGTAATGCCCTAGTCGCCGGAGCCGAGGCGGGCGAGATGGCTTTAATTAGAGAATGAGACGGAAAACCCGATTCCACACAAAACTCAAGTTTGGTAAGCGCCATCAGGAGATCCACCTGCACCTCCTCCGAGTATAGCTGGGACCACGGAGGGCGCCCGGGAGAAGGTCAGTAGACCACGATCGGTGGGTACATAAGTCAAGAGAAGAGATATTTAGGCAAGTGAAGAAAATATTAAGAACTGTAAGAGAAGAAAAAGTACCATTTTTGAGAGAGATATGTGGAAAACTACCATTTAGAAGTAAGAAGAATCTTGTGCATGCAGTGTCAGCAGATTTCAGTATGTCTGCTGGTATCGCAAGAGAATTCAGAAATTGCTTTGGTATCCCTCAAGATTTAGATTTAATTGCAAGAGGAGTAGGGGACGTGGCGGTGGTAAAAGAGGGAAAGAGGTATATCTTTCACTTAATTACAAAACCAAAATATTACCAAAAACCTAATCCCTTACATCTCAAATTGGCCTTGCATGAGCTTAAGCGCGTTTGCTTGGAGAAGAATATCAAAAGCTTAGCTATGCCTAGAATTGGTTGTGGCCTGGATGGTTTGTTTTGGCATGAAACTGTCAAGCCACTTTTATTAAAAGTATTCAAAGATTCTGGAATTACTATTGAAGTTTATAGGCCGTCCAGAAGAGAAGAAAAATTAACTAATGCAAGATTAATAAAAATTGCAATTAGAAAAATTGAAAAGGACCTGAACAGGGAATACAGGACAAGAATTCTTCAGAAATTCGGTGACATAGAAAATTACAGAAAAATTGCCTCTCGTCGGAATTATGTACCTACAGAATTAGAATTAAGGGCCTGGGCGGAACATTTTTTCTTAAGCATTCCTGTCACTTGCAAAGATGGGAACTTTATGGTTGGCTGTAAGTATGCCTATGAAACTGTGCCTGTTGTGCTGGAAGATATTTTAAGCAAAGAAAAAGAGATACTGAGGAAAGGAGAAGAGACTGCTAGAGATTTAGGAACGACTACTGTAGGAGCCAACAGGAAGGAAGAGATGCCAGGCAGAAAGAGGGAAGGCAGCCCCACGCAGTATGAAAAAAAGGAAGAGAGAAGAAAGCCAGAACCGGCAAAAGGAAAAGGAGAGAGTTCTCTTAAAAATACCCAGGTAGCGACTTACGAGGGAATAGCATTTACTGTAGAAAGTGGCAAGCATGAGAGAGATGGAGGAAAAATCCCTGAAGAATCCATGGACCCAAATGAATTGATGATGGCTCATTTTGAAATTGGAAAAACTCTGTGGGTCCACAAAATCAAGGGGCCAGACTCTAATTTATTTTCAGTAGCTATGAAAATAGAAGGGGAAGAGCGCAGAGTGACTGTGGATAGTGCAGCAAGCAAGTCACTAGTCTCAATTAATTTGATTAACAAAGAAAAATTGCTTCCCTGTGCCTACGAAATCATTGCTGCCAACGATATGGCACTTGACTTATTAGGACAGGTAACTCTACAAATTTCATCAGAAGGAGAGGATTGGGTGCACACCTTCCTTGTTCATAATCAGAAGTCTCCAGCCCTGGAGATACTTCTAGGCAATGACTTTCATGACAAGTTTGGTACAGATATCAGCTTTAGGAAGAACCAGTGTACAATTCGAGGTAAAAAAGGAGATGTCAAGCTTGCCAGATTGGAATTTAGTGGTCCTAATGGAGTTTTCGCTCTTAAGGAGATTTTTGGCAACTCCCAGGATATTTTTGAACAGAGTTTTGACCTAACCGTGCATTCTACAAATGAGACGGTATTAGAAGCAGGCAAAGACAGCAAGATTAAGATTGAAGTTGGTCCTTACAAGCCAAAGACCCTCATGCACTTCAAGCCGAAGGATATTTTTGGTGGGAGAATTATGCCATGGGAAATACTATTGTACCCGGATGAAGATGAAATTTCAGTTACTAACATAGCGCCATTTTATATTACCTTGCCTAAAGACACGAAGTTAGGATCTCTTGGAGCGCCCCAGGGCTTGCAGTACACCAAAGACACGAAGGGTCGAATGCCGCAAGCACTGGTTAACTTGTTACGAATTGATGAAGCACCATCTGTAAAACAGAAGAAGGGTGAGAATTCTGGACATATAGAAGAGGAGAAGGCACTCAACATTAACCCTGCACTCAAAGAGGATGATAAACAAAAACTTAATGATTTATTAGAAAAGTATGAGGATGTCTTTGTCCGACCGGGCAACCCACTGCAAATAACAAATATCCTCAAGGTTAGAATACCACTCAAGGACCCTGATAAAGTGATATATCAACAGAACTACCCGATACCTCCTGCATTGGACAAGAGTACCACAAAAGTAATTTCTGATCTCATAAAGGAAGATGTTCTTGAACCAGCACCACACTCAAACTACAGGATTCCATTCATGATTGTTGAGAAGGGGCGTGACAAAAATAATCAAATGCAATACCGCCTTGTTCTCTCTGCAAAGAAGTTAAATGAATGTTTAGCAAGTATCAATTATTCCCCTCCAAAGATTGATTATGTTTTGGCAGCATTGAACCAGAAGAATATGTTCTCTACAATCGACTTAGTGGCATCATTTCACCAATTGGAAATTGACGAGAGAGATAGGCATATTCTGAGCATACAACACAAGGGTCAAACGCTAAGATACAAGAGACTTCCACAAGGCCTCTCGATCAGCTCTCAATACCTCTGTTATGCACTAACGCTAGCACTCGGAGAGGATCTGTACGAATGTGCCTTGAATTATGTTGATGATACCATTGTCTATTCAGCAGGAGGGATAGATGAACACTTGGAATGTTTAGAAAGAGTTTTGATACGTCTCAAGGCGGCTAACTTTGGAATAAACAAAGCGAAATGTAAATTTGGATACCCGAAGATTTCTTTCCTTGGTTACTTAGTAGATGGGGATGGATATAAACCTGACCCCAGAAAATTCCGTGAACTGGAAAAACTACTTGAAGCTAAAACTAGAAGACAAGCTAAATCCATCTTCCACTATTTCTCTCACTATAGAGCATTTATAAAGGACTTTCACAAAATTAGCAAGCCTATATTAAATGCGGCTGATCCTGCTGAAGAATTTTCATGGGGCCCTGAACAAAGAGAAGCAGTAAAATTACTTCACAAGAAATTACTAATGGACGTTACCTTAATGCATTTCAATGCTGATCTTGAGACTGTGCTGGCATGTGATGGTTCTCCGGTGTATGGGGTGGGTGCGGTGCTGTACCAGAAGTGCCCCGTACTCAGGAAATTCCGTCCAGTGGCAGTGTACTCCAAGCAGTTTCCTAAAAGTCAAAGAAATTCATCAGCACATGACGCCGAGCTCTTAGCATTATATTACTCTCTCCAAAGGTTCCGTATGGAGTTACATGCAGTTAAAGAATTTACAATAGAGACAGATTGCATTAGTCTGCAATTCCTTGATGGTCTGAGTCACCCCTCTGCAAGACAGGCAAGGGTACAAATTTATCTGACTCAGTTTTATGGGAAATACAAACTTAAGTACAAACCAGGCCGTCTGCAGACATGCCCAGATTTCCACAGCCGCAATCCAGATGACTTGGAGGGGTATAACCCTTTGGAAGCTGAAGAAGATGCATGGAAACTGCCAGATGAGGAGATTTCTAGGCCGGACATCTGTAAAAATGGGCAAAATCAATCAATTACTTTGCATGGCAATGAAGAGGATCTAACTATCACAGCCCAAGTTCTAGAAGACAAACTGAAGAAGGCGAAAGGACACGTATTTGCAGTAACAAGAGCAGTGGCCAAAAGATTAAAAGAAGAAGCCAAAGGAAAAAAGGAAGAGATTGTTTTGCCAGGGGTTACGATTCCAGTGAAAGAAGAATGGAGAGTGGAACTAATGAAAGCACAGGCGTCTGATAAAGGGATTAAGGAGATGAAGAGAAAAATTGAAAATGGAGATGTCGAAGAAAATTGTATTATTGACGGAATAGTTTATAAATTTAGAACCCTTGATAATAAAAGACAGCCAGTAATCATAGTGCCATCGTCCCTAAGGAAGAAAATTCTTGAGAATTGCCATGACTCTATCCTGGGAGGGCATTATGGGGTGCAGAAGACATTAGCATTAATTGAAAGTACTTACTGGTGGCAAGATATGAAGAAAGATACTCGAGATTATGTTAAATCATGCCAGGCGTGTGGAGAATTCAAGCCAAAACTCACCAAGGATGGCTTGCTGCAGCCAATAATTGCTACGAGACCATTTCAAATCATGGGCTGTGATTTCATGGAAATGGGGACATCAAAGCAGGGTTGCAGATGGGGATTTGCCTTAGTTGACTTATTTTCTGGCTTTGTTTATGTGAAACCCAGCAAGAGGAACAGGAGCCGTGATGCAAGTCATGCATTCAAAGATCTCCTGGGCATAATTATGGTGCCAGAGGTTTTAATTTGTGACAGAGGCCCTCACTTCACTGCCACAGACTTTCAAGAATTTGTGGAAAGACTAGGAGTCAAGGAACTGAATATTGTCCCACCACGAGTTCATCAGAGTAATGGTGCGGCTGAGGCAGCAATTAAAAGATTTAAGGATAATGTTAAGTTTTACTGTAAGGGAGACACTAGTGAGTGGCAATCACTGTTGCCATTTATTTTGAAAAGGGTGAACGAGTCTGTCCAATCAGAGAGCGGCAGATCTCCCTGTGAACTAATGTATGGTGTCAAGACTGTAGCACCAGGGCACCTACTGCTCCACAGCGAGGGCAACCCTGAAGACTTTGAGATAAGCAGAGAGAAAATGCGTGAGAAAGCATTACAGAAGAGAATTATGGGAAAGGCCGGACATAAGAAACACTATGACAAAAATAGGAAAGAATTAAGTTATCAGGTTAATGAAGAAGTTTTCTATGGTATAGAGCCTTTAAGAAAATTTAATCACCCTCCCAAGCTACAGAGGAAATTTCGTAGGGGAAGGGTAATATCTCAAGTGGGTCCCGTTACTTATGAAATTCAACGTCAAGATGGTAAAAAGGTTGTTACATCCCATGTAGCCTTAATGAAGAAGTGCCATGAGAGACCATCATACCTTCGGTAGGAAAGAGAGAGAGAGAGAAGGCAGGAACGAAGGTACTGAGAGAAAAGAGTCGCGTGCAAGGTCAGCTAACAGGTGGATGATTTAGAAAAAGGATGCAAAGAAGAAAAGAAAAAGAAAAAATTAAGGTCATGTTGGGACGATGGGAGCTGATATTCGTTAAATTAATTTTCTGGTTTTATTAAATTTTATATTGTTCAAGCTGTGCTGGTGTTAAACACCGTAAGACTAAAGGTAGAACAATACCATTCCCATTTATGAATGTTCAAGATGTACAGGTGCATATGTACCGTAAGCCCGTAAGCCGGACGGCAGGGCAGGATGCAATTCAAGACACACTTTTTTTTTTGTCAACGGTTCATTACATTGAAGAACTTTAGGAAGAAGCCACATTTAGCTAAGCTTTAGATTTAAGATAATATGAAAAATAGAAAAAAAGAAGAGGAAGGTGTGGGTTCTAGGTTAAGCCACGTGGCAAAGAAAAATACAGGATACTGATTCGACGAGGCGGGTCTGATCAACCCAGAAAAATTCCATGTGCATGCTCTTCAATGATAAAGAAATGAACCATACGAAGTACTTACCTCCAGTAATTTATCAGCGAGACTTGACAAGAGTGTACACGCACTGCCTGAGGGTATGCTGACGCAGGCCTGGTGGCCGGAACGGAACGGCGCGGAGCTCAGCGCAGGACTGGTCGCCACCTAAAGTTACAAATGCATCATTGCTGGGTCCACAAAAGAGGAATATGGATTGATATGTTACCTGGTACACATGCAGACTCGAGTGCGCTATGTCGATGGCCACGACATGGTGATACTCAGAACACCATCAGTACTCCAATGGTATGAGGCGATGAAAACTTGGCGGAGAATTTGTAGTTTTAACAGACTTAACTTGTGGATGTATTTTTCGCGCGCGGGGACGCGAGGACGCGACGCGTGTGTTCGCGGGGTGAGGCTGCGGACGACTGGCGGGAGCAGGCCAGACGCGCCAGAAGAATGCGCGCGGTCAGCAGCACGACGCGCTCTGCATCTCCAGAGACCCAGTGCCACGGTGCGAAACTGCAGACTCGCGCCGGGCGGGGCGGAGGCAGGAAAGGATAGTGAGATACAGAGAGCCTACTTATTGCAATAAGGGTATGCCGAGATGGCTCGAGGAAATAATTAAAGACGGACAAGTGATGTTATTATGGGAAAAGAGACACACATAAATATACAGGAATGACAAACATACGCATGTATAGGGTTTAAAGTCAAGGTTCAGCAGTATAATCGTTTATAAAATAGGTATTTTGCAGTAAAGCAGGTAGTTTGTGTAGTCTAGAAAAAAAAAACAATTAAAAAATAAATGGATAGGTTTTAGGTTTTAGATTAGAGTCCGCTCTGGAATGGTGGCCGAGCTGCCGCACGGCAGTCCACTCGTTTTAGAGTTGGATTTAGTAAGAATAATTTTTTTTTTTACAAAAGAAAAAAAAAATGTAATTTTACGTTCTACTTTGGGTGTGCAATGTCATAGGGCTCATTTTGTCTCCCACAGCGTACGTCGGCCTGCTGGTGCTAGCACTTGTCGGTGCTGCCACGGCGGGGCGCTGGCGCCCGCTTGCAGAGAATAAGGAATCAGCTGCGTCGGAAATTGAAACTTCGGTGGGTGCAGTAGTCAGTGTCAGGGACCAGCTGCCGTATGAAGACGCCCTGACTATCGCCTTCAGGTACAGCTTACCGAAGATGCTTTTGGACAACGGCGTGAGGACAGAGAACGACTGTCCGCCCTCTAACTACGCGTGCAGTTGGGAAGCTCAACTACAGGCGCTGACCGACATGATAAAATTCTCGCTGCGTAACTCTACGACCTCTCAGACGGCGGGGGGGAAGGCATCCGGGGGAGTTACACTGCTCCCTATACGTCAGAAAAGAGGGATCTGGTCTATTGCGGCAGCGGCAGCTCCGCTCGTCGTAGAATACTTTCCAAAGCTAATGGCGCTCTTCGGCAAGAAGAAGGAGATTCGTCGACCGGAAGCGACTTCCATCATGAGGTATGACTCCCTCATACCGGCAGGGGTCAACGACCTCCCAGACAAGATCCTCCGGCTGCAAAGGAACTACGCTCAGTTCAAGGCAACATGGAGCCAACAGCGTTCTCGCACAGCAGAAAGGACACCTGACCGGGACTTTGGGGCCGAAATTGACGGGCTCCAGGTTATCCTTAACGGTCTGATCGAACTGGCAACCCTAGACGCGGCAACGGCGCGATGCCACGAGAACTTCCTACCTCCTCGGCTTGTGCGCATGAAGAATCTCCAAGACGCGGTGCGTCGGGCGGAGATATACCTAGCAGCATTTTCAGCGGAGCCGCTTGCCCCAAAGGGCGACGTTAGTGTTTTGTACAGGCTGAGGGCAGCACAATGTCGCGTGGAAGGAGATAAGTTTATTGTGGACTTTCACCTTCCTATACGCAGGGCTGGAGACGCCCTGGAGCTTATTGACCTGTATCCGGTTCCGTTCAAGGTCAGAGATGTCAGTTGTACTTTCATCCCTGACCCAATGACAGTTGCTATTGTAGGCAATAGAGCGGCTTTCCTTCCCATTAACTTCTGCAGTATGGACGAATTTTTTTGCCACATTCCTAGAGACAATAATCCGACGGAAGTGCCAGACTGCTTAACAGGCTTTTTCCCAGATGAGGAAGTGCGTACTCGAGAGTGTAACCCGAAGTGCAGGCGTAGTGAGGAACCCATAGTGACGGAAGCGGCAGACGGAAAGTTCTGGATTTCGACTGACAATGAGTATGAACTAACAATTGAGTGCCCTAAAAGAAAAGTAGAAGTAATTCCGGAGACAGTGGCGGGTGCAATTGTCATCGATCTCCCGTGTGCATGTCGGATTGCATATGGTTCAAAAGTGCTTGTCAATGAACAAATTCTGTGTGACAATAAAACCATTGTGAACATTGAATCGAAAAACGTGATACCCGTGCAGTGGACGAGGCGCGCAGGGACTACGTTCCGGGCGATCATCAACCGCCCGCCGACGGTCCGCCTCGTGGACATACTCGTACAGGAGGAAGACAAAGTGGAGGTAGAGGCGCAGGCCATAGAACAGGGAGTCCCCGTGTGGCTGCACGAGGTCCTGGCGGCCGTGGCCGGGTCGGTGACAATGGCGCTGGCAACGGTATGTGCACGCTACTGCTGTCGGCGGTGGCGTAGGACAATCGACCGGCGAGGGAGCGCCGATGCTGACTGCGAGGCGACAGCGTCCAGGGCGCTTGACTTCGTCGAGACGGGACGAGAGGTCGTCCGCCACGACATGGACAACGAGACCGTGGTAGGCCACTCCAGGCGGCCCCGCACCTACCACGACATACGACAGAGTGTGCTCTCGCTGGATTACGACTGACTTTTCTTGATTTTCATTTGTCGAATTTTGTTTTTTCTTTCTAGTGTAATACAGTTAATGTGGTACTTGAGCTGGCTTTTCGATTTCAGTTAATAAGTCGTTGTTGCTTTTTATTTGATGTACTTTGATAGTGTCATACATTAACTGTTGTAATTGATATGAGTTATAGATTTAGGTTGATATTTTTTTTTACTTTCATTTGTCTTGTTGTGTTATTGTCGTACAATATGTGGGTTTTCCTTTTTTTTAGATTTAGAATGGTGTATGTTTTTTTTTCTCGGTTTTTATACGTTAGGTGCTTTGAAAGATAAAGTAATATTTTCATAAATAGGGTATTAGACGGGGCGACATCATTCCCTCGGTGTCGGGGTCGTCGCGGGAGCTCCTTCTTAGTCATTTGGGGGGTGTTAGGGTCGCAGCCAGCCGAGCGCACGGGCGGGGTATCGCCGCGCGCGGCTGTCGAGCGGCACGGCACAGGAGTGGAAGGGGGAGCGACCGAAGGCGAACCGAACCGAAGGGACCCGATCGGCGGCGGATGGGAAAGGGCCGATCAGAGGGGGCACTGACCGGAGGTGAGAGAGAGGTGTGCGGAAAGAAGGTGGGGAGTGTGTGTGAACGCGTGTGAAGTGCGGTGATTGAAGAAGGACTACTGAACGAGCTGCAAGAAGATGCGGAAGACCGGTGAGTCCTGTGATGTCGCGCCTTAAGTAGAACAATGAGATGGTAGGATTAGAATAGGTGGGATAGGCAATCAATAGTTAGGGTGATAGCCGAGGTAGGCCAGGTAGGTTAGGACACCACGTGTGAATTTAGCTTAATAAATATGGTTATTCTAAGTACGTGTCTCTGTCTCATATCCCTGAGCCATCGATTAGATTAGGAGAACTACACGTAAGAAGAGAACTTACAAAGGTAGGCCTTTTATACATAACACGCCGGAGCCGAGGCGGGCGAGATGGCTTCAATTAGAGAATGAGACGGAAAACCCGATTCCACACAAAACTCAAGTTTGGTAAGCGCCGTCAGGAGATCCACCTGCACCTCCTCCGAGTATAGCTGGGACCATGAAGGATTTTCTTCCTCTTGAGGGAGGTTATGGCCTCGTCGGATGGTGCAATACTTGTTCCATATGTCTTCACATGGATTTAGAACGAAGTGGAGGCCTGGGTTGCGCTGCTACAACTGGGCGACCTCCGGCTGATGCATAAAGTTGTGGGCACATTCGTTCTCCCCTATGCCTTGCGTCTGATTTAGTTTTAAGAGTCTCGGGGCGACGCTCGATGCTGGTGGTGAAAGCACAAAGTGACTAATCACCGAATGCCCTAGTTGCCGGAGCCGAGGCGGGCGAGATGGCTTCAATTAGAGAATGAGACGGGAAACCCGACTCAACGCAAAACTCAAGTTTGGTCAGCGCCGTCAGGAGATCCTCCGGCACCTCCTCCTCCGAGTACAGCTGGGACCATGAAGGATTTTCTGTACATTGGATCCGCGATGCCGGCTTGACTTCTTGGACCCCGCTGTTTGTACAAGCTCAGTGACTAATGGTCCAGTGCCCCAGTTGTGACCATTTGCAACTCTTGCTCTGGTAAACTATATTTTATTTCGACCAGAGATCACCTCATTGGCAATTGTCTCCCATTGGGCTTATGTTCATATTTGAGCGAACTCCTTTCGCTGCTCCTGTGATGGAGGTCCACAATTCTGGTGGTTCCAGAGGTCATTGCAGCTTGTCTCCTAGTATTGTGTTGCTTGTGACGGTGACTGCTACCCAGAGGAGTTTGTTGAGGTCTTCATCTTAATAAGAGTGTTAACCACTCTCAGACCTCTTCCTAATACACTGGTGTGCAAAATTAGCGGTCCACTTTTTTCTCCGCTCATAATTTTTTACAAAATAGGGCTAGAAACTTGAAATTTGGAGGAGAGGTGGTCCAAAGTGTTGTTGAAACGTCCCTAAAGTCGCAACAATCAAATCCACCCCCTTCATTTTTTTTCCACCCCTCGCGTAAGACCCTGTCAATTTTTGACACTTTCGCCGGGGCAAAAGTGTCCTTCCAGGTGTCGCAAAAGGTTTGAAATTCACTTGGCCAACTCAGTTTTGGCTCCTCTTTCGATTGATACCGGAGCCACCCCCGTCGGACGAACCGTTCCGGAGCCACAAAAAAAACCACCCCTAAGTAGGGGTGATTTTTTTCGGATTTTTTTCCACTGTTCTGCGCGGTAGCAGGAGGTCCCCTGGACACGACAAAAGTGTCCCCATGTCCGTCGCACCCCCCCGGGGGTGTCCAGCCCCGAAACACTGACACCCCAAATCTTGATTTTTCACTAAAATCACCAAAAATGACCAAAAAAGGGTCAAAAATCACGTTGCACAATTGATTTCAGCCGTCTGGATCGACACCCGGAGTGACAAACTGCAGACCAGACGGTAAAGCCGTTTTCGTGGGGGTTGCAACCCCTAACTTTCCAACCCCCAGCGCAGGGGATGGAGGGGCGGAGGCGGGTCGCCGCGGTCACGGTACGATGTGTGAGCCCCTCAGGCACCTCCACACCAATTTTGAAGTGATTCGGTCCATTCGTTACCTTCCAGGATCAGAAAAATGCAAAATCGTGTAAATTTCAACCCCTAAGTTTGCACCCCTTTTTCTCCTCAGCCAGGAGGGGCACAACATCCGCTCAGGTGCGCGAAGGAGCGCACATTCAACCTTTACCAGGGTGCAAACGCGCAAACCCCTGCGATCATCGTGTCGGCCACGAGAGCCACGCGAGTGAGCAGTGTTCTTTCCCTTTTCATTGTTGAATCGTTTCTGTGGTTTCACATGAGTGCCATGAAGTGGCCTGGCTGCCACATCGGTGACCTCTCAGAGGCCTCCAGTCTTTTTTGAGACTTTCTTGGTTGCGTAGCATCGTTTTGTTAAGTTTTCGGACTGCTATTGATGTTTTTTGAGATCGACTTTGCTCCGATGGCACATCCAAACTCACGAGCACACCGACCCCGGTCATTTTGTCTGCTCACTCGCGTGGCTCTCGCGGCCGACACGATGATCGCAGGGGTTTGCGCGTTTGCACCCTGGTAAAGGTTGAATGTGCGCTCCTTCGCGCACCTGAGCGGATGTTGTGCCCCTCCTGCCTGAGGAGAAAAAGGGGTGCAAACTTAGGGGTAGAAATTTACACGATTTTGCATTTTTTTGATCCTGGAAGGTAACGAATGGACCGAATCACTTCAAAATTGGTGTGGAGGTGCCTGAGGGGCTCACACATCGTACCGTGACCGCGGCGACCCGCCTCCGCCCCTCCATCCCCTGCGCTGGGGGTTGGAAAGTTAGGGGTTGCAACCCCCACGAAAACGGCTTTACCGTCTGGTCTGCAGTTTGTCACTCCGGGTGTCGATCCAGACGGCTGAAATCAATTGTGCAACGTGATTTTTGACCCTTTTTTGGTCATTTTTGGTGATTTTAGTGAAAAATCAAGATTTGGGGTGTCAGTGTTTCGGGGCTGGACACCCCCGGGGGGGTGCGACGGACATGGGGACACTTTTGTCGTGTCCAGGGGACCTCCTGCTACCGCGCAGAAGAGTGGAAAAAAATCCGAGAAAATCACCCCTACTTAGGGGTGGTTTTTTTTGTGGCTCCGGAACGGTTCGTCCGACGGGGGTTGCTCCGGTATCAATCGAAAGAGGAGCCAAAACTGAGTCGGCCATGTGAATTTCAAACCTCTGCGACACCTGGAAGGACACTTTTGCCCCGGCGAAAGTGTCAAAAATTGACAGGGTCTTACGCGAGGGGTGGAAAAAAAATGAAGGGGGTGGAATTGATTGTTGCGACTTTAGGGACGTTTCAACAACACTTTGGACCACCTCTCCTCCAAATTTCAAGTTTCTAGCCCCATTTTTAAAAAAATTATGAGCGGAGAAAAAAGTGGACCGCTAATTTTGCACACCAGTGTAGTGAGGAAACCATAGCTATTTTTACCCAGCTCCCTGAAGTTCACGTAGGTGACAGAGGTGAATCAAGCATTGATGAGTCTGGCTGGATTATGTATATTTTCAAAATCACCTCTACAGACTATTTTGCAATGAAAATATGTGTTCTTTATCTACACTCATTAATGATATATTTATGTTTGTGCTCTATAGGTTCGCTTTTGACTTGCTGTCTTCTGAGGAATCACATCTTGCCGAGAAAAGTCATATCGATGATCTGCTCGTTTATTTCCATTGCTCTGTGCAAGTTCATGATTGCTTATCTCATGATTGTTTTGGACCGAGCTGGTTGAACTTCTGACTGAATGTAAGTCGAAAGTACTCTTGGTTTCCTTTCAGTTGTATATTAGAGTCTAGAGATGCTGGTTAATAGTTGTATTGTGTACAACTTCTTTTCCTTTAAATGATGTGTTCATATTTATACTTTCTTTAGAGGGAACTGAATCTATTTTAGGTCTCCTGATGTGAAATCACCACTCGAATAATATTTGTCCCTTTTTGAGAGGAAACTATTCAATAACAAGATGGAAACATAGGCTTTGTCCAGTGGCTACCTTGTTGACCTTGATTTAAAGTAATTGTCAAAGGTATGCACTCCAGTGTTATCTTTTGTGTCCAGAACTGAAAGACAATATGGTGATCAAGTCTCACACTTTTTTTTATGTTCTTCACTAGATGTCACTGAAAGGAAGTCTCACAGGGATGACTGGATAACTTACACAGAGGGAAACCATTGGAATAATGTATTGAATTACAGTTCACCCTAGGCTACATCAGGAGAATTCATTGAAGCATATTCTTCGCAGAAGTCAGAATGCCTCAAAGAAGATGAAATATATGTACTCCATTTTCTTTTACCCTCTACGCGTTTTTGTAGTTTGTTAAGCTTCATAATTCTGTAACTGTTATTGACTTTGTGTTCCATTTGATATCACAAGCTTTCGAGACCTACATATCATTTTATAGCTCTGCATTTAGTCGAGAGTTGGAACCTTTGGTAAATGAAAAGATTTACGCTTCTTCATTCAAATGTGTTGGCTTGATTTTTAAAATGTCATGCTACCTGCTCTCTTGTGATTAAATGTCATTGTAAAGTAATGGAAAGTCTAATGCAATTCTGATGGACAGAAACAAAATGAATTTTATCTAACATTTTTTATTTTCTCTATGTATTTTACCTGAATGAATTCATGTCAGATAAACTTCGTTGCATTTTAAATTTCCAGCCTTCTGCTTGATATAGGCTGTGATGTGTGTATTTTTTGGTGAATAGTATTCTGCTTTGTGCATTTTTAAGTCAATGTAATCAATTTTCTTTTGGATTCATTACAAATTTTGAGACGCGATCTTTATTATTTTGGAAACAGCTGATTTATCTGTGGCTTACTTTCTCCCACGACAAAATACCACTGCTGATACGAAGGGCTGAGTTCACTATGTGCTTGATGTACTATGGTAATAAGCTTTGCTGTCACTCAGTCAATTATGTAATGGTGTCTGCTGCCTCGAAAACTACTTCAAAACACAACTGTTGGCAATTAGAATGTTGGTATGATAGTGCTGTCATCTAATAAAGTGAACTTTCATTCATTAATATTTTTTGTAACTACCACCAACTAGCTTTCTCAGTGTTACCATGTATCGATTTGGTATGTTAAGAATGCTTCTTACTCCGTATCTGTATTTTTTTTATCGTCAAATTAGTGAAAGTACCCTGCTTTATTTACTCTTGCAATAGTTTTTAATTTTCTGTCACCTCATTCAACTTTCAGCATATCCGCCAGAGTGATATGGAATACACTTAAAATGTAGGTAGTTTCAATTTCTTAATCCTCCTTGCTGGAGGTTGTGTTGTGTTCATGTTAAGGTAATGGAATGCTGTTGTGCCGGTCACTTTAACAGTAGCTAATGTTCATCTCAAATTTGTATCAATTGTGATATATTTGACTTTATAAATTTGATGACTGTGTATATGCACGTATTATGTTTGTATCAATATATTTGGTTTGATAGATTATCTTCAGGAATGGATCCAACTCATAGGTCTCGCTATTTTGTGACATACCTTTTTCTGCATTCACTATATGAATGTGTTAGGGAATACGAAGCTAAGGAATCATGAAACTGAAACCATGGCGAGTCATAACTTGGTAGATTGTATGCTAATTTGTGTTCTACATTCTTTTCTTTTCCATAATTTAAAACCACATGTAATGCTCCCGGGTGATATTTATTGGTGTTTTGCAATAAAATATACCTCACTACCACACAACTGTAATTGATTATCCCCATCTTCTTGTGCTCCAAATAATAGATGAAGCATATGGCATTTTAGAGACATCACATCCATTTTGAATAGCAGATGCTGAAAGATCAACTTGAGATTACTCAAAGTTTGTTCCTACCATCACAAATTGCGTCTTTTGATCCGTGTAATTGATCAGACTGCTGGTAATGAAGAGAAAAGTGTCTTAGATAAACGACCACTGCCCCTATTTTCTCCTCTACACCCGTAAAAATGATTTAAAACTAGAAAACGACGAGTTCATCTTGGCTGGAAGTTGCACTTCTGCAGCTTGACAAACATTTCTCGCTTACAAGTTGCAAAATTGCAACGACTCACCAGCTATTCTTTAAGAGGGACATAAACAGCTGTGCCTCGCGGCGGGGAGGGTGAGCGCGCGCGCGCGTGGCGGACCAGATCACAGCCGAGTACGAGACCACTGTCTCCATGGCCTCGCGGCGGGGTGGGTGAGCGCGCGCGCGGGGACGCTGCTACCCCGCGCCGCCCTGTCCCGCCCCGCGCCGCCCCTGGCCGCCCCGCCCTGCCTCCGGCTACCCCTGTCGCTCGGCCCCTGACCTACCCCTGTCCTGCCACTCTGACACTTTCTTTCCCTCCCTTTCACCTCCCCCCCCCCACCGTCGGCACCAGGAGGGCGTGATCGTGGACCTCAGCTGAGCCGTGCCGCGGCCAGGGCAGGCGCGCCGACTGCCGAGTCCACGCTGCGTCAGGTGATCTTATCACCTACAAGAAGTGGTCGCACAATTTTTTTTACGAAACGAAAAAGCTCCAGCTTGGCGAGATGCATGGAGGGCTGACAAGTTTGTGGCCGGGGTTCAATTCGTTGTAGAGTAAATATACTTCTTTTCCATTTTGGAGGCTTGATTTTTTTCGTATTTTTATTCCAGTAGAGGTCGTTTTTCTGAATCCAGCCATATGTCTATGAGCGTGATCGGATGAGAAATGGCCGAGCTACGAGCAAAAAACTTTTGAAATTTCCGAAACTTGTCCGGGCCGTATCTCCGGCAATATTGGTCGTACAGCACCCCGTTTATTTTGAAAAGACTTCTTTTTGAAAGACCTTTCTAGAGAAAAAACACCCAGGTCGATATCTCAAATGGTTCAGGAGATATGGCGAAACTGCCGCTTTTCAACTTTTCCCAGAAAGCCGGGGATGGGCAGTCGGACCCTTCCCTGCCCCGACGGACGATCTCGGCTGAAACTTGCAGCTCCGATTTCTCCTATACAAAATAACGCACAAAGTCGAGGATGGTATCAAAAGTTGCGTCGTGACTCAAGGAATCGACTCCTGTGCCGCTTTTGACTTACTTTGGTGTATTTTGGATTTAAGAGCCGAGTGCGTCGTCTACAAGGGCTCGCGCGTTTCCCGCCAAGTCCGGGCGCCGCCTGCTAACGGTATTTCGGTTCAAAAATATGACTCCGTGTTGCTGACGATGTCCGATCGGTCGTTTGCGTTAATTCTGCTGTATTTCACGAGAATTGAGTCGATCGTGTGTGTTAAATCGTCGGAGCAGACTTGGTTGCCTACCTCCCAGGCGCCTGCATGCGACGCCCTACTGAAAACGCACTATTGTACGAATGCTGTGTGGGACATAAGTTCTTGTGGGAAAGCTATGTAGGACATAAATACTTGTGGGAAATGCTGTGTGGGACATACATACCTGTGGGATTTTAATGTGGGAAATTGATTCTTGTGGGAAATTTTCATTTCCCACAGGGACTTTCTCCCACATTCATGTGGGTCGTGTAGGAATTTTGGTCTGGGAGTGCTGGGGAGCTTGGAGGAGCAGTAGTGGCGGGCCGCAGTGCCGAGCCCGCGCCGCGCCTCGTCTCCAGAGTGCTGGCGAGCTTGGAGGAGAAGGAGCAGTTGGTCGCGGTGCCGGGCCCGCGCCGCGCCTCGTCTCCAGAGTGCTGGCGAGCTTGGAGGAGAAGGAGCAGTTGGTCGCGGTGCCGGGCCCGCGCCGCGCCTCGTCTCCAGAGTGCTGGCGAGCTTGGAGGAGAAGGAGCAGTTGGTCGCGGTGCCGGGCCCGCGCCGCGCCTCGTCTCCTGAGTGCTGGCGAGCTTGGAGGAGATGGAGCAGTTGGTCACGTTGCCGGGCCCGCGCCGCGCCTCGTCTCCAGAGTGCTGGCGAGCATGGAGGAGAAGGAGCAGTTGGTCGCGGTGCCGGGCACGCGCCGCGCCTCGTCTCCAGAGTGCTGGCGAGCTTGGAGGAGAAGGAGCAGTTGGTCGCGGTGCTGGGCACGCGCCGCGCCTCGTCTCCAGAGTGCTGGCGAGCATGGAGGAGAAGGAGCAGTTGGTCGCGGTGCCGGGCACGCGCCGCGCCTCGTCTCCAGAGTGCTGGCGAGCTTGGAGGAGAAGGAGCAGTTGGTCGCGGTGCCGGGCACGCGCCGCGCCTCGTCTCCAGAGTGCTGGGGAGCTTGGAGGAGAAGAAAAAGCATGTCTTGGTGCCGAGCCCGCGCCCCGCCTGGGCCCTTAGAATGCTGGCGAGCTTGGAGGAGAAGGAGCAGTTGGTCGTGGTGTCGGGCCCGCGCCGCGCCTCGTCTCCAGAGTGCTGGCGAGCTAGGAGGAGAAGAAGTACCTGGTCTTGGTGCCGGGCCCGCGCCGGGCCTGGTCACTAGAGTGCTGGCGACCTTGTAGGAGTAGTATCTGGTCGTGGTGACGGGACGTCACCGCGCCTCACCTCCAGAGTGCTGGATTTATAAACTTGCAATTTCTTTATTTTCATTGCATTTTTAAATATGCATCCAAATTTTCCACTTACCAAATTCATCTTCTTCCCAGTTGCAATGATGCAACCTAAATGGATAGACAATTGCCAGGTTGCAGATCTGCCACTTAGGGTGGCCTTACACTTAACATTTTTGATGCATCCCCCTATCACTGTTGGTCGATTTTCTTTGATATTTTGTCTGCTAGTGTAGAAAACATGTACTGTTTTACACTTTAACAAAACCTTTGGGACTTAAGTGACTACAAAGTTGTTAAAAAAATGCAAACCGGGACACAGACGGACATGACGAAAACGCTGAGTGTGAGGCCACCATTTCTTGGAGTTATCAGTAATTACTCATAACACAACCTTGTCTCCTGGGAAAATTCATTTAAGTTGACACTGACACTGCAGTTGAAAATTCTTATAGAACCTTGTCGAATAAACCAATATTAGTTTACGAGGCATATGACAGAATAGAACATTGAAACCTAATCGTCTTCGGTGCAACATTAAAGTAATGATCTTTGAGTCATGGGAGATGCATCAGCTGCTGCCAAATATTCTCTTGTACCGTGAAGAAGGCAAGGGTAATCATCATGAACCGTGTTGGCGAGCATGGAGGAGAAGGAGCAGTTGGTCGCGGTGCCGGGCCCGCGCCGCGCCTCGTCTCCAGAGTGCTGGCGAGCTTGGAGGAGAAGGAGCAGTTGGTCGCGGTGCCGGGCCCGCGCCGCGCCTCGTCTCCAGAGTGCTGGCGAGCTTGGAGGAGAAGAAGCAGTTGGTCGCGGTGCCGGGCCCGCGCCGCGCATCGTCTCCAGAGTGCTGGCGAGCTAGGAGGAGAAGAAGTAGCTGGTCTTGTTGCCGGGCCCGCGCCTTGCCTGGGCCCTTTGAATGCTGGCGAGCTTGGAGGAGAAGAAGCAGTTGGTCACGTTGCCGGGCCGGCGCCGCACCTCGTCTCCAGAGTGCTGGCGAGCTTGGAGGAGAAGGAGCAGTTGGTCGCAGTGCCGGGCCCGCGCCACGCCTGGGCCCTTAGAATGCTGGCGAGCTTGGAGGAGAAGGAGCAGTCTGTCACGTTGCCGGGCCCGCGCCGCGCCTCGTCTCTAGAGTGCTGGCGAGCTTGGAGGAGAAGGAGCAGTTGGTCGCAGTGCCGGGCCCGCGCCACGCCTGGGCCCTTAGAATGCTGGCGAGCTTGGAGGAGAAGGAGCAGTTTGTCGTGGTGCCGGGCCCGCACCGCGCCTCGTCTCCAGAGTGCTGGCGAGCTTGGAGGAGAAGAAGTACCTGGTCTTGGTGCCGGGCCCGCGCCGGGCCTGGTCACTAGAGTGCTGGCGACCTTGTAGGAGTAGTATCTGGTCGTGGTGACGGGACGTCACCGCGCCTCACCTCCAGAGTGCTGGATTTATAAACTTGCAATTTCTTTATTTTCATTGCATTTTTAAATATGCATCCAAATTTTCCACTTACCAAATTCATCTTCTTCCCAGTTGCAATGATGCAACCTAAATGGATAGACCGATACCTCACTGCAAGAGTAGCCTATCTGGCGTCGGTGCGTTAAAACTAGCCTATCTTTACCGCGGCCAACAGGACTAGCCTATCTCTCCTGACTCGTTTAAAACAAGCCTAAGTGACTTTTTGGAGCAAAATGAGAGACATAAGGGAGAGTGGGGCACCAACTGTCAGGGGCACATACTGTCAATGGACTGGCAATAGCAGCCCATTCACTTTTTCAGTCAGCTAATTTGTGAAATCATAACCTCTTTACGTCCTCATTTGTTTGCTAGATGGGGGTGGCGAAACTTTCAGTGGTATGGCAGCAGCGTACATCGAAAGATTTATTGACAGTAATTCCCCCGAATTGGGGCAGGTACTGTCACTCATTTTATGATCTGTTGTAGCAGGAATGTCTTGAGTGTAATTTTTGATTTTTAGGGGTAATATGCTTCCATTGGCACTTACTTTCCGAGATGCCATTGAGACTATTTCGAGAATCCACTTCTCCCATGATTTATATACCAATATAGAAATGGTGACAGCTAGTGCCCCACCCGAGGGGCACATACTGCCAATTGCCGAGGTCTCTTCTCGAGATGGTTTGAGAGAAGACACGAATATTTTTGAGGGGGTCTCAATGGTTACTTGTGACTGAAGGTCGAATAGAGGCGGACCAACCCTGAAATCCGTAATGCTGCCTAAAGTAGGACTGCTAGAGAAGAATTTCCAAAAAGTGACACTATGTGCCCCACTCTCCCTTATACCATTCGACGTGGATTTTCATGAAACGGATATTTCCACCAAAATCTCAGTTTGCTCGAAAAAGTCACTTAGGCTAGTCTGAAACGAGCTAGGAGAGATAGGCTAGTCCTGTTGGCCACGGTAAAGATAGGCTACTTTTAACGCACCGACACCAGATAGGCTACTCTTGCAGTGAGGTATCGAGACAATTGCCAGGTTGCAGATCTGCCACTTAGGGTGGCCTTACACTTAACATTTTTGATGCATCCCCCTATCACTGTTGGTCGATTTTCTTTGATATTTTGTCTGCTAGTGTAGAAAACATGTACTGTTTTACACTTTAACAAAACCTTTGGGACTTAAGTGACTACAAAGTTGTTAAAAAAATGCAAACCGGGACACAGACGGACATGACGAAAACGCTGAGTGTGAGGCCACCATTTCTTGGAGTTATCAGTAATTACTCATAACACAACCTTGTCTCCTGGGAAAATTCATTTAAGTTGACACTGACACTGCAGTTGAAAATTCTTATAGAACCTTGTCGAATAAACCAATATTAGTTTACCAGGCATATGACAGAATAGAACATTGAAACCTAATCGTCTTCGGTGCAACATTAAATTAATGATCTTTGAGTCATGGGAGATGCATCAGCTGCTGCCAAATATTCTCTTGTACCGTGAAGAAGGCAAGGGTAATCATCTTGAACCGTATGCAAGCAAGAACAAAGTTGGTTTATTGAAAAGAAAAACGAAATTACAGGGTTGCGTACAAACTATGAACCCTTAAGTAAAAATGATTATTATTGAAAAGAAAAATGAAATTACAGGGTTGCGTACAAACTATGAACCCTTAAGTAAAAATGAATAAAGATTAGTACATAGCAGCACAAATTTACATACAATGTACATGCAGTAAAAAGGACAAGCATAAAATGTATACAAGGACAAGCATCAAACGTATACAAACATTTATCAAATAATGTCAAAAGATACATAAAAGCAAGGCAGTAAAACAAAATTAAACGAATAGAAACTTTAAAAAAAATGTATTATCCAAAATTGGAAGAGAAATGGGGATTTAAAAGAACACAGGATTCACCTTCTTCGGGTCGAAATCTCCGCCACATTTTGGGCATGTTTTGAACTCTTTGGCTCTCTGGCCTGGGGTGTTGACCCAACCTTCTAGGCAATGCTCATGGAAAAAGTGCCCACATCTAGTGTTTGAGAATTTGCCACAAGAAACCTCTTTGCAAATAGGGCAAAGTAGCCCACCTTCCTCTGCTTTCTTGGTGGTTTTCTTCCGGTCCTGCTTTGCCTTGGGTGGCCTTCCCCGCTTCTTGGGTGCTGGCTTCATAGAAAGCTTCCTCTGCTTCGGCTCGAAGTCCGGGTCATCCAGATCAAGCGGAGGCTCAGGCGAAGGAGGCATGTCCAGAAACGAGAAGTCAGGGGAAGGCAACCTCCTCGTGCCTTTGCTTGAGTGGGCAGCAAGTGCAGACCTGGGCCCGGACAAGGAGAGGGACTTGTTGGTACCGAACGCGGAAGTAGTAGCTCTCGTGGAGGCACTAGAACCACCACTAAAGTCAAAGCTCCATCGTGATGGAGATGTAGGGGGAGAGCTCCTTCGTTCAACCGCAGAGAACCTCTCAGAAGGTGACCGGGACCTAGACCGGCGTGCACCGCTGCTTGCAGCTGACGAGGAGGCGGTGGTGGCAGCAGCTCTGAACCGGGACCTCCACCGAGGAGCTGGTGAGGGAGAGCGCGATCTCTTCGAAGTGAAAGTTGGAGACACTGCCATCACAACTGGTGGCGGGCTTTCATCACGCATCCAGCTCAACGCTGGGGAGGGTGTTCTTGTCCCTGATGACGCGGCAGGTGCCGATTTATCTTCCATTATAATGACGTCCGGCTGATGTTTAGTTGGCTCTTCCTGTACATTCTTTGTGGGAGCTGTAGGCTGTACAATGTTCGGCTCTAGTTGAGCAGAAGCTCTTGCCAAGGCCGGAAGGTTCTTCATGATGCAAGCAAATAGATCTGCAACACACAAGACAAAACCATGAATACACAGAAGAAAACGCCAAGGATGAAACTTTTCAGAAAGATGAGCAAGTGAGTAAAACTTTGCGTAACCAGCTCATGGCTGACCCTTACTATTTTTTCTGTGGGTAAAAATGGGCTTAATGTTTTGTGATTGGTCCAAAACAAACTCACCTTGAAGGATTTAATTCAATATTGACTATTGGCTGAGTTAGGGAGACAAGTGGTTTTTAGGTGTTTTTAGCGACTAAACATCTTAAATTCTCACGAACTCCAGTAAAAGCAATGTCGGAGGCAGGTATGGGTTGGAATCAAGTCAATTGGGTAAGAAGAAACTAAAAATGCCCATATAGACTTGTTACGAGCACTTCAACTTTTCCCGTCGAGAATTTTTGAACTATTTAATGAAAACATTTTTTTTCAGCCCTTGCCCCTTTAGCCAAGATTACTAGTCCACCTCCAAAATCAAGTTTAAGGTAAGTGCTAAAACATATCAAAAATCTGGAACGGGGTTTTTTGAGACAAGGAAAGCGTTCCAGGAAGCGCTAAAAATATATCAACAATTCTACTGAAAAAGTGCCTAAGTGAGAAAATATCATTCCAAATCTTTTTCAAACAAGAGGTTATGACTTTCCTCAGCTTCCCTTTATCATGTCCTCTTTTATCAAGTAGAAATATAATGTTCAGTAACCCTAATTATGGAGGAGCAAGTTATATTTTAATAATAAGCCTCTTTTAAACTGTATTGTGAGTTTATAAACTTGTTGAGAGTAATAATGGTAAAAATTAATAATAAAGAAAAAGGTCTTTGAGCCAACAAACAAGCGATGGATGAGTAAATACAGTTTAAAAAGGTGAGTTTGTTTTGGACCAATCACAAAATATTACGCCCATTTTTACCCACAGAAAGAATAGTAAGGGTCAGCCATGAGCTGGTCACGCAAAGTTTTACTCAAGTGTAATTTTTAACTTCGTTAAATTTAAGGCCTTACGTCAGAGTTGAGCCCCTACTCAAAACAAATTCTGGTTATTTTTGTGACTTAAAATTTTCCAGTTGATGTAGGTATTATGTAAATAGGTAGTTGTTTAAAAAGGAACGCATTCACATAATACCTACCTAGTTTTCATCAACTGAAACGTTTTAACTCCAAAACGCAACCAGACTCAATACGTTAAAACATGCTGCTCAGCTGACTTAAGGCCTTAAACCTTGATGAAAGATTTAGTCTCGGTGAAGCCAGTGCAGCTGAAGCCAACCCGTCATTTGCTTTTAAGAACTGGCTTCAGCATCACTGGTTTAATGGAGACCAAGGGTGATCCTTCAATATTTAGTACTTGGCTGGCTTTCTGGACAGAATTCTCACTCTGTTAAATAAGTATCACACTTCCCCTTTCTGAATAGCTTAAGCCCTTCGAATAAATCTACCTTTCTTTTCAGAATTCTGTGTAGAAAGCCAGCTGAGTACACAACATTGAAGGAACACCGTAAATCCTTTATCATGTTGAACGTGGCAAAATTTAAAAAAAAATTCAAAACAAAGTCTGTAACTAGCAAAAGCAGCATGCAAAACAGTGGAAAATGTTATTTTCACATACCATCAGCTTTCAGTAGCACCATGTTGCATGGTGGAGCAGCTGGCACGTAAGGGATGAGAGATGTTTCTGCGTGACTGACAGGTGGTTGCGGATCCTCCCCAGACCTCGATCCAGCAGCCTGTTCAAAGATGACTTGTCCAATAGCACCTGGACGGATTAAACAAGCACCATGTAAATAAGTGAAAGACATGAAAATCAAGGTTAGCGCAATCAACAAAAGTGTCGAAGTTTAACATACCTTCTGCAGCTGGCGAACGCATGGGTTGGAGTGGCAGCATAGGAGTGGGCGGGGGTGCCCCATTGCTGACAATTGGCTCAAGAGGGTCCCTTTCCGACTGTCCACCAGCCTGGTCAGATTCATCTCCTTCAACTGCATCTGGACCAACAAAACAGGGCAGGGATGTAATTAAGTTATTCAAATTGGCACAGAGTCCCATGGAAATCATTGTTCTCACGATGACCTACAAGGTCATGATTCTTGCACTTGGGACATCACTGGTAACCTCACAGGTGTGAAAATTGTGACGTTGTAAGTCATCAAGAGGTCAGAATGAGGTCTTCGTGAAAACCACATTTTCCTTGGGGTTTGTTGGGAAAGAGTAGCGCAACAAAAGTGGAAAACAAGTAGAATTGGGGACATCCAGAACACTGTACACTTACGAAGGGCACTGTCAGGCGGCAGGGACCTCCTAGAGATGGCCCGCAGCCTCAACTCACGAAGCTCGTTCACGTCCATACTGTAAAGAATAAGTTTGAATCAGTTCCTACATACTACATTGGAAGGCATGATAATCAACCTCGCTCAGTAAAGCACTTAAATTGCGCCAAATCAGATGTGGGCACAGGGTAGAGTGGAGGTAGCAAAAGGAGAGAATTATATTGAAACTTTGGGAAACAAAACGGCCAGATACAAAGCAGTGCCTGCTCGTGCAAGCATGAGCAGCTTCGAGGCAACATTTACGGGTCGAGAGAGACCATGGAGACAGGCTACGCTAGGGAGACGCAAGGTTCGGTGCACCCACCCCACTCCATGAAGTATAATGTTAAAAATATGTAATAAATCCGACGGAACAACGTTGTGCACTTTGGCGGGAGGGAGAAAGACAGCTTTGGGAGCTTTTTAAAACCTTAAGAAACTGCACAATTATCTTCATGGATGAATTTGTTTCTATGGCGAATAATAAGGAAGCTAAGAACGCAGAAGTCAAATTTGATAATTTTTACCTATTTACTATTCTCGGTGGCTAGAAACCCGGACCTCTCTCTCGCACGATCCGACAAAACGTCGTCCAGCCGACCTTAGTCTTCCTAACTAGCCTAGCATGACTTCATGGACACCACACACGAGGGTACTGACTGATGTTCTAGCAGGATCCTTCGCGAAATACGAAAGCACCAAAAGCACATTACTGAGGTATGACGCGTTCCCTACAGCTACAATTCAGATCTCAGTGAAGAAAAGCCCACGCGGCCCATCAGTAGCGCCGCGAAGAATCAGGAGCAAGAGTGACCATCAGGGAAGAAAGTATAAAATAATACAGAAGACGTGCCGAAGGGCCACTCGCAATAGTTATTTAAACCCAGGAGAAGATTGATTAAACATATTCAAATCACACGACGCGGATTTTGAATGCGGTGCGAGGCGAGCCAATGACTACGTACCTGCTCAGGCTGACGCAACACACAGAATGAGCAAGAGCAAGCAAGGGTTGCTTCCTTCCGTCTTCTCTGTGGAAATGGGGCGGAAGTAGCGGGTGTGTTCCATATGGAGCGTTGTCACGGTGTTGACGTTAATATAACAATCCCTTGAGAAAATACTGCATGTTAAGCGTACAAGTACAAAAATTACAAAACAAAATCATTTCGGAGTTTAAAATATGTGAGTGATGACAACCATCGCTCGTCAATAACCCCCTGTTCTTCGGTCAACAGTTGGTCGTTCATTGATGGTCAGCCTGGAACACACCTCCTCTCAGGCGGAAGACAGAAGAATGAGAAGAAAAAGTAATCATTGAATCGTTGTCGTTGTTTTTTCGGCCATTCGACGCGCACCATCTGACTATCTGAATTGTTCTCCTGCCCGTCGTGAGGATTCGTAAGTATGTACTTAAAGCTTTATTAACCATTGACGGTAATGCCCGCAAAGATACCGCAGTGTTTAATTGCGGTCCTCGCAGCCGTTTGCGTTAAGGTTGCATCCAAGGTTGCATCCCAATTCTTGTTCGGTGATGGATTCTATCTCTCTCGCACCGACCGACCGACCTGGACCGACCCACACCGACCAAGAATTGGGACGCCACTGAAATGTCGAACATTCATTTCAAGTTTGTTATTGTCATCTGGTGTTTCCAGACGTGCCATCTACCAAGCAATGGAACGCTTATTGAGGGGACAGTTTTTCCCAGGACGTCAGAAGGGTTCCTTCATTGTCCATGGTGACGATGGATACCATTATAATGTTCGGGAAGTACGAGGAA
Organism: Frankliniella fusca; assembly: GCA_029379305.1. Taxonomy (NCBI): domain Eukaryota; kingdom Metazoa; phylum Arthropoda; class Insecta; order Thysanoptera; family Thripidae; genus Frankliniella; species Frankliniella fusca. The sequence continues at coordinate 194,815 of JAHWGI010000540.1, forward strand.
ACAGAGTACGGCTGCAGTGTCGTCACTACAGGCGACTAGCCCTAGGCTGTCCTGGCACGGCTAGTTTATCATTAGATGAAAACAGCCTTCATCATCTTCAACCTCACAACCATTTCCCTGACCCACTTCTCTCGCAAGATTTCGAGGTCAGGCGACAAATGATCAGAGAAGCAGCATCAAATATATCTGGCTGGAAACTTCGAAGCATTCTTGATGAATTTAAATTGAGGTAATATCACTACGTTTTCACTCATTGGTCTGTTTATGTCCCAGGCTCACCTCTTTACATTTAGTCTTTTTCTGTTTCAGAGTTGGAAATCCTGAATTAGCAAGCCGATTTACTATGGTGCGGATGCACTCTGCGTTGCATGCAGCTAGGAGCACTAACTATCCTAGAATTCCGAACACTCTAACTTATCTTGGTGTTTTGTTAGGGTTACCTAATGTTAGACCCCTATGTAAAACTGCTGATGACAGAGATTATATATTTCAAGGAGTTGTTGGCTGTATTGAAAGGAAGACTGTAGCGCTTATCTTTGTATCTGGGCGAATGCTTAGGTTTCTGGCAACGCTGGAGAACATCCATGCAGATGGAACTTTCAAGAAAAGGCCAAGAAAATCACAAGTATCTCAAATTTTTAACCTTGTGACTAACTATGGAGGTGTTGTAAGTGAAACATTTCTGTTTTCTAAAAGAAAGGAGATCTCTTCCAGCAGATCATGGCTTGGATTTCTATGTTTTATTTTGATCTGTTTGTCAGGTCATTGCAGTTGCTAGAGTCCTCATGATGCGCAGGACTCAGGAGGCATACTTGGAAGTTCTGAATTATCTGAAGACTCTGGCTCCTACTTTTGCCCCTAGAAGAATTCATTGCGACTTTGAGCGTGGCATGATGAATGCTTTCATCATAGCTTTTCCTCAAAGCAGAATTGTTGGATGCCTGTGGCATTTCGCTGTTGTAGGTGCATGCATAAGACGTGGAATTTACCTATCATGAATTTATGTGTTAAATTTATTTTCTAATTTTTGTTCTTCACATTCATCTAGGCCTTTAGTAGACAGTGCAGAAAACTTGGTCTTCATCCAGTTGCCGAAGAAAATGAACAAGTGCATGTTTTTATAAGATGCCTTGCTGGGATTTCTCTTCTCCCTGTAAACATGATGTGGACTGGCGTACTCCAGATTTGGGGGGAAGTAGTTGAGGCTGGCTTTTATCAGCTTTTCTTGCCAGTTTTCCAGTACCTGGAAACGGAGAGGAAGCCAAGACGTCATGAAATGTCTTGTTTTGATGTCCCGGAAAGAACCAATAATTGTAGTAAGCATTTGGTCCCTTTTCAGAGACAGGGGCAAAGGAACCGTAAAGTCCTACCCTTAAACCTTGTGTCCCTATGGCTTTAAAGAAAGAAAAATTTGTTATTTGCCTCTGCTTATTTGTATTTTCTTACAACTTTCCATGTCCTGTTTCTCAATAGGTGAATCAGATAACAGAAGCTTGGCAAATGTGGTTCCTCAACAAAGACCAAATCTGGAACTTAGTGGGTTAGTTTCATTATTTAAATATTTGGTTGAATGTGACAGATTGCTTACTGTTGTTATAAAAAATGTTTGTTTTTAAAATGTTTCAGGTGGTTTTGTAAAGTTGGAATTCCTTGCATGGGCAGACAAGATTGCAGTAGATAATTTACGGCCTGTTACCCATGTAAGAAGGTGGTCTGCGGTCTTAAACGATCAACGAGTGAGTAGAGCATCAAACCTCCTACGGGCTGGGCAATCGACCCCAGCCTGGTTTCTTCACCAAGCCTCGTTTGCAATCTTAGCAGCGGTAGACTATGGCCTGCACATTCATGTAGATGAAGATTCTGATTCTGAGTGATAGTAGTTGATGTGTGGCAGTAATGAGTTTCTGTGTAGAAATCATTCAATAGCTCAACCCAGTTAATATAAAGAAAATTATTAGAAATTTTTCTGACATATTTTATCTATGTATTTCAAATTTCATTCACAAAGCCTTCACCCTGCTTATCTACAAGATGACTGTGTACAATTAGCACTGTGTATGTATCTTAATTCATTATCATTGTAGGGTTATTATGCATGTAATGTCTAAGCTACTCTATTTCGCAATGTTTGCAAATAAAACATTGTTCACTTGCACACGAGTGATAGTGATTACCTCTACCTTCCGACACTCTTTACGAGAGAATGTATGGCATAAATGGATATCATTTCCATGTTACAGGTTCTTGGAAGTAGTTAAATTTAGAGAAATCAGGGATCACTTGTCCAGTTCCCTGTACAGTGTGATAATCAATTCTATCCCATTTCTCAGGATAGAGGGTTGTATTCTGAGTCTTGCTGGTGACTACTTTGAGCTTTACTTACAAACTGAGCGCGGCAGATAGTCAGTCACCTTTGTTTCAGGTCTGCAACAAGGCAAGTGTGCATCCTCTCAGGCTGCATAATTGCCACTTGGAAGAAAATATGAATTTGGTGGCAATTATGCAACCTGAGAGGATGCATTTAATATACGCAGAAGAACAGGTGTAAAAAGTTTCAGTCCAAAAAACTCATCCATTGAGTATGGTTCTTTTTCAATTAAAAGTTTGTTTAGGTCACACTTGAAAGTCAGTAATAAAGGCCTTTTAAGGATGTGGAAGTCTATTATAAATAGAAATACATTTGATGGACTGGCCTTCTTGAACCTCTCAGCGAGGGGTCCACATCTCAGTTATTTGTATGCTGTGTATGGTGATCAAAAGTAATTGACCACTTTAAACTAACAACTGGCTAATTCAGTACTCAAGCTCAAACATATTCATTTCTGGTAGGAGGAGATGGAGGTCCTTATAGCACATTACCTTGTGAGCTTCACAGTAGGAACAAATTTATCAAACAATTTCTTGTTTTAGGATGTTTTGATTTTCCTAACATTATTGCATTTAAGTTGCTATGTTCTAATTTTAAAAGTGATAAACCATTGAAGGAAGTGTTTGAAATAAATCATATTTGTAGACTATGCTGTTGTTCTCTGTCATTAAATCCTCAACGGGAAATAAAGTATATCTCCAAACTTGACTTGCTCGGCAATTGGTACGTTGTAAGTTTTCTTGGCACTCATAAGCTTGATAAGCAAAGCATTTTAATATTCATTAGGAACACAGCTGTCAGAGAATGGCTGGTGAATTGTTGCAATTTTGCAACTTGTGTGCGATATATGTTTCCCAAGTTGCAGAAGTGCAACTTCTAGCAAAGATGGACTCATTATTTTCTTGCTTTAAATCATTTTTAGGGGTGTGGATAGGAGAAAATAGGGGCAGTGGTCGTTTATCTAAGAGCCTTTATCTGTTTTTATTAGCAGCAGACTTATCATTTACAAGCATTAAAAGACTGTTTTGCGAAGAAAATTGAAATATTATGAGTGACCTCTGTTTGTCATAATTATAGTTCCGAAGGCCTGGAATATTCCCTGGAATATTCCCGGAATTTTGGAATATTCCAGGGAATATTCCATGACCCCCGGGGAATATTCCCCTATTAAGGAAAGGTACTTAATAAGCATTTCAAATGGCATTTTAGGGTGATTATAAAAAAAAACGTTCAGTTTCGTTTTTAAAAAAAACGTTTTTTTTTGTTATTTTTTTTTCCAGGTTTTTCGGGTTGGACGTTGTCTCTTAGTACCCAAAGGTTACATTCCTAGAGTTGTCCCACAGTCTGACCACGTTCAGAGGTTTAAGAGCGATTCATGCAAAAAACCAGGCATCGGAGTTTACTGAAATTCCACGGTTCTCCCCTACACGTGCAAAATACAGTTCCATGGCTCGATCTAGACTCTTTTGATAGTAATTCTATACACCGCTCTTCCAGCAATACTGGAATGCATCTTGCCGAGCTGGTCCGTAGCCGCGGGTAGGCAACCCATGAGGGTGTTTAGGGCGTTCGGCCCCCTCTATCACTGGCAATACCACGACTCCGAGACGCCGGGAGCGAGTCACGGCCAAGGTGTGGCGTGTGTGGCTGCGGATCACTGAAAAGGCCGAAATCGGCTGGCCCAGAATTATTAGAGATAATGGCATAGGAGTTTAGTTCTGGGGAAAGCCAAAACCGGCCCTCCTTCCCGGACAGGTCACCCCAAACATAATAGGACTGTATAGGACTTAAATAGTACACTATTATTAAAAGATCTTTCTGAGGGTTTTCGATTCTGCATTACAGAATGGAAACTAGGGCAGGAACGGAGTTTATTCGCAAAAATATACGCACCAGAAAAAGAAGTTTCTCCTCGTTTCTCCCCGTCTCGCCACCAGCTGATCGCGTTTCGCGCTGACTTTTCGATCGGAAAAAGTTAAGTTCTTGTCACACTTTCGTGATGTAATGCTACCAACCCTTTCACTGAACCCGTCTTGGCTGTGGAGTGGTGGCTGATAAACTCCGAAGCCCGCGCCTCAAAACCCGTGGAACGACTTAGAGCCCCTGTAGCTCTGCTTGAATAGCAGCTAAAAAAACGATACTCAGGGTTAAAGTACCTTTGAATGTAGACTTAAGAACTAGGCGGGACAATTGAATCTGCAGTGTTGCCATACTCCAGAAAAAGGCGGGTTTTTCCACCAATAGGGGAGTTTGGAAAGCATCGGAGTTAAGTTTTGACCCCTTTGGATCGATCGTGCTCCTACCAGTAATAAAATTGTTCGACATTCTTGGTGGGGCCTAGTGGAGCTCCAAAAAAGACGTCATTCAACACCTAATAGGTGGCTCCAGCACATTGGAGACGGACATGAGATGCTTTGGAACGAAACTGCACGTTTTTTTGATAATCACCCTTTAACCGTTTGGGGGCCACTTTCGACGATAAAGCCACAAAATTTGAACTGATAAACATGCTGAGAGTTCGTAAGTACATGTTGGAGGGCTTGACTACTGTCCGAGACGAGTACCACATCGAAAAAAAAATCAAATCAAATGCAGTAGAAGTGTTGTAGATGAAGAGAAGGAGCGCGCCTGTTGCATAGGCAACCCAGCATGCGCTCGGATGGGATCGCGAGAATGATGGCCCCACGCCCGGGAATGGATTTCCCGCGGCAGCTGCCCGCTGCCCCCAGGCCCAGGGCCCGTGGCGCGGCTGCAGCTGCTCGTTGGTAGTTACCGTAATAACTTTAAGTTTCGGAAGGGGAATCTCCTGTACAACCTGAGGGCGAAGGTAGGATTTTATAAGTTTTTGTTTATTCAGGCTTATTTTCCCTGCTTTTTCTTATTTTCCCGTATTTTCCCATATTTTCCCAATCTTCCACTGGAAATTCCCGGGAATATTCCCTGACAGAAAATTCCCGGGAATTTTGGAACTATAGTCATAATTGTTATCATAGGCTAGAAATTTACTGCATCAATAGGAGACAATATATTTTTCACTGCAAGAAGACCCCCCCAAAAAATGTCAGCAAAATGTGCTTGACATAAATATTTGATTATGTCCCTGTCAGTGTTACCATTCATCTTAGGTGTGATAACTGTAGAATAAGAACGGCCAATTCCGTTTCATAAACTATTTGGATATTGAAGAACTTTTCTAAAAACCTTATGCGCAAAGGGATGCGTGTCAAGTTCTATCAGGGGTTTTGCACCAAAACGGAAAAGAAAACTTTGTCACAAGGATTTTTATTTGTTAAGAAACATTATTACAAGCCTGAATTACTGTTAAGATTATTATGTTCAGAATTCGAGGATTCCAATACAGTTGAGCTACCCCACGTCACATTACCAAATCAAACATGTCACATTTGAGCTTAAACTTGTGATCTGCATGTGCCGAGACAACTAGCGAACAAACATGAACATGACTTTAAGAAGAATTACTGTGGACTGCCACAGAACACAAATGAATTACAATTCAAAACAAACATCTTCAAAACCATTGAGAACAGAACAGTGATACCTAACCAAATCAGATATTAATTTTTTTTTTGAATGTTTCCTAGCCGACTGATTTAAAAAACATCTTATGATTCAGCATTATGCAGAAAAAAGGATCAGATTGAGCTTCGGTTTTATAAAGAGATAATTCACAGAAAATAGTCAGAATTGAAAATTACAATCATACTAGCCAGGAAGAAATTTGAGCCAGTTTTCCATAAGAGCCCATTTGAAGGAAAGGCTAGGGTAAAAGATCTGGCAGTGGCTAAAAAAGTTGGAGTTAACAACAAAAATCAATGAAATTTAATTAAGAAAATGACACTCAAAGGTTTCACCTCAGATATATGTTTGCCTTTATGTAGAAATATGAGATGACTCCAAGCAAAGGCTTAGTTAAAATTTAGACAAGCTCTTTTATAACTGTTACTTAAACCTCTCTACCTAAATTGAATCAGCAGAATACCAGACAGTTTGACTCATTTTTGAATCCAAACAATAGATTTTAAACAATATTTAAACAAGCCTTTAAATACATTAAAAATTGTACATTAAGAAAGTTTTGAAGCGCACTCCTGCAGATGCTGGAAACTAGAAAACACATTACGAAGATTCAGATTCAGATTCAGAAGAACTATCACTGTCTTCACACCTTGGGATAGCTAAAAATATATCTTGCAAAGCACACTCATCAAATTCTGAGTGCATGGCCTTCATCTGTTCCTTAGAGAGAGCATACTTTCTTTTCTTTGGTTGCTCATTTTTAGGAAATACTTCAAACCATGAGGAAGGTCTAACTGGATGTAAATGTTCCACAAGACTGGGAACAGTACGACCTCTTACTACAATTGATCCTAGTTCATTTAGCATTTCACACCGGTTCCTAAAAATTTTCATTACAGCATCTGAGCTGAGGGTGTCCAGCTCCCTAGAAAAAAAAAAGCATCACTGTACATAGAAAAAAACGTATCATGTGGAAAATGCGTCACTCTTAATAGCAATATCATTTACAAACACCTACTGCTTTTTCATTACTGCACATGCTGGTACAGCCTTCCACGAATCCGAATGGAGCCTTTGCAGGAATCGGTTTAGTCTTTCTGCTTCTATGAGGGCACGGTCATAGTCCACCTCATACATTGATGGGTCAAAATCACCACAGCCATCCCAGTCAGTCCCCAGAAAATTAATGTGACTGTTTATGAAGTGGACTTTCTTCTGAGGCCTGCGCTTTGTCCAATCCCTCCGGTTGCATTTGTAGGGTTTGCCACACAAGACGCAAAGCTCTCGGCAAATTTCCAGATTTTCTTTGCTCTTCATACTTTTGGGGATGGTCTCCACAACGAAGCAGCACTGTAAAGTCAAACTCTTTCAAAATCAAGCCATGTGTGTATATATATATTTGTATATATGAATGAATTTATACATAAATTCATAACAGCAGAATTCGTACCTCTTCCTTAAACCAGTCATGATTATTAAATTGGGAAATGACCTTCTTGCCATAATCCCACAGGAGCTCACAACCTGCAGCCACGAATTTACATTCACCTCGAACTAGATACTTTCTCGAGCCATGTGTCACTTGTCTAGCTGTAAGGTTCGCATCTTTAGAAGCTGCCCAATTAGAGTATGACAATGGCCCACCTAAATACTGATTTTCTTTTAGATCACTACGCAAATAAAGATGTAATGATGTGCAGCTCTCTGAAAAGGCAGCTTCCCATCCAATGATAGTCTGGTCGACAGACCTCATTGTTACTTTAATGGGCAGACCTTCTTTTACTCTCAGGCGATACCCAAGGTGCTGCGCTGATTCTTCTTGGAAAACTTCAAATATATTTTGTAGCTTCCGCCACATGTCGTCTATCTGATTTTGTAGAAATGACATCATTTCTTCAGAGAGACAGGATGCACCTAAATTGGCAGTTAACATTGGCAGTTATTAATATTTTTCATTCATTCATTGGATCAATATCATGTTATACCATGTTATACCATGTTACAATACCATGTTACATAACAGGAAAGGTACATACCTGGCTGATCAGGTGGCTCTGTGGAAGCACATTGCCTCAAAGGTACACCCATGTATTTATGTGCGCACGCGTTATCGAAATCCCATAGTTGCCTCAATTGGTATGGGGAAGGAACCAGCGTAACCTCACTTTCAGGGGTGCTCTTCGAAGATGAACTGAAGGTGAATGAAGAAAATTAAAATAATGAAAGCCAATTGACAAAATGAAAGATGATCCCTAAATCAAATGAAACAGAATTTCCGGACAAACCCTAGTCTAAGGCGCTTGGAAGTTGACATTGTGAACGGCGTATAATACGCTTTGTATTTGGGAAAACGATGGAATATCCAACCGTGATTCAACTGTCTATAGTAGCCTCAGTAACCTAAACCCTGCGCGCGGAGGAAATAGTCCCTACCTTCGTGATGAGTATTAAGGAACTGCACGGAGATAAATCAATCAGTCAATGAATGCCTGTAATTTATTATAGAGCACTGGGCAGTTGCTTTTACAAATCAAGTACTTTATTGACACATTTTCAAAAATTCTTGCTCCGCTGCCACTCCTAGCAGTGAGGACACTGAACAGCACCTGCAGGGTGATTCCGCACCCTGGTTTCGTCGCTCTCTCCTTGTCGCACTCATGGGGCACGACCATAAGGTGCAAGAGAGAGGGCATTACAAAACGGTGTTCGGAATCGCCTTGCAGGTGATTTCTGGCACTGCTGAAGCACAAGTAGTTCGTAAATTCGCTGCATTCATTGGTCACGTTTCGAGTTTAGCTATGGAGTTTGATCTACTTAATCTTGACGACAATGTCTTCAAGATCCACGAAGAAACTATAACAGATGAAACTCAACTTTTTAAACTGGATAGTTACTTTGACGCCGTGATGAAAGCTAACCCAACTGCGAGGTTTGATGGCGTCTCTAGGGTAATTTCCTGGATACAAAGATATTTTCACCTGATTTGCATTACCATTTTGCAGTATAAAAATCGACTCGTGTTCTGTAACAAGTCTTCTTTCCTTAACATTTATTCCTTTTGTTTCGAAGGCCAGGCTCCCTGCAGACCTAAGACAAGATAAGACGAATTGGGAAGATTTCTGGAGCACATACCTTTCAGATACGGGAGGACAGAATGTTAGTTTGCAGTTCCTTACGTCAGATCCAGATTGCCAATATGTCATGGAATCTCTTTCAATCAAACTACCAAAAAAGCAAACATCTTTTTTTAAAGCCATCAAAAATTCACAGGCATTTCATGATCCATCTCCCAACTGCTGGTATTCTACCTTCCTCCTTTCTTACGTTTTGTTTTAAATACCTTATAATGTGTATTTGACGCCTCATTCTTTTCATTCTGTTTCATTTGCAGCTCAGAGATTCTCAAAGAGGCTGGGCCAAAAGGAGTAGTAAAACTTTTTTATGAAGCATTACAATCGAAGTGTATCCCTGTTCCAAAATGGGTGAAGCCTGAAGAACTCCACTCCGACATAAGCAAGAAACGAACTAACTTCATGGAGAGGCAGACCATTATTCAAAATAGTGATCCTGCAACTGTGTGCGCCCTTATAGAGCAGAGTATGATGAGTAAGACCTATAAGGTGAAAGAAAGTCCAGATCAACTCGACAGCAACCCATGTAATTGTCATCAATGTCACCTAAACCGTTCTTCAGAAACAGTGCACTTTGAACCAAAAAATTTACAAGAAGATGGGGATGGTGAAAGCTGCACACTGTATTTTACAGACATTGTGGAGGAGTCTGGAAAATACCTCTATGTAACTCCCAATTTTTCTTTGTCTCATCTCTGTCATGCTAATATGCTGACAGATTTAGACTCATATTATGAAGGGGTTTCTTACCCTTATGTATATGTAGGGGGCCGCCACAGCCACTTTGCTCTTCATATTGAAGACATGTCTTTGCCAAGCTTTAATTTTCTTCTCATGGGACATCCCAAACTGTGGTTGGTAGCTTAAGTATTCCACTACTCATTTTGAATACATTCAATGTTAATGAAATGGGTGTATATGTGAATTTCTTTTACAGGATTGTAGTGTCACCTACTGAAATTACTAAACTCAGTTTACTCTTATCCCATCATGGTCTCTCCAATTTGCATAGAGTCTGTGTTTTCAAACTCTCCCATAAAAATTATTTCGTATTTCCACAATGGCTACATCAACATGACATTAAGTATAAAATTGTACGGCTTTGAATATGTTTTCTAATATGATTTACATGTATATGCATGTAGGATTAATAGTTATTTTTTGTTGCCAGATAATTCAGGAACCTGGTGATTTTGTTCTTTTGGCCCCGAATGCAGCACATACAGGTGGAAACTTGGGATTAAATGTAGCAGAGGCTTGCAACGTGGGCACTATGGATTGGCTGCCGTATAGCTCAGTTGCTACTACAGAGAACTGCAATTGCTTGTGAGTAATTTTGGTTGCATTTCATTAAACGCTTACCTTTTATTCTCCATCCATTTTAAGTGCAATTCCTTGTTGAAAGGTATTGACTCATTCATTCATTGAGCCAAAATATATTTCAGGGAAAAAAAAGTTCATATGGATATTACACCTCTACTGAAGATCCACCGTAGAGATCTAGTGAAAATACATGAGAGTAGGTCAATGTCAACTGATTTCCATGATGACTTCTTTAAGAGAACCATTATTGGTGGAGTTGCCCCTTCATACCCTGCAACAGAAGTTATTCCAACCTCAGTGCCAAGTGCATCGAAACCTAAGAGAGAAATCAAAAACAAGGCAGTAACTCGTATCTCATGCCCTATGCCCTGTAGAAAGCTGCTTCAAAACATATGTTTATCCTCTCAAGAGACAAACTCTCATAAATCATTTGGATCAAGAACATCCTTTGGTATGTAAGAAGAGGAAGATATTAAATGCAGTAGATAAGCTGTTTGCTAAGACCAGCTGAGTGAAGGTGTACCATAGTCAATGTTTATTTCAGCCTTATGTTATTCTCTAAATGTTAGTGGGATACAATTGTTTAAGGTGGCAATTAATAGTCAAATGCTGGAGTATTAAAAGGCCAGCAAATTAAACTTTTAACAGACCTGTTTATTTTTATCCCATCTCTTTATTTACATTACAATAATTTTTGCAAAAAAAAAAAAAAAAAAAAAAAAAAAAGCTTTATAAGATGTCATAGTTAAAATTCCATAGAATAGTTCACGTCAGTTCAGGAAGAAAAACAAAATGAAAAATATATATTTTCTGGTTCTTCATAAATATAGAAATAAAAAAAACCAAGAATATTTTTGAAATTTGAGTTTTGTAAAGTGAATACAGCTGAAAGTTATTCACAATGAGAAGCAGTTCATGCGGGGAGACATAATTTGCTGTGCTACCATGCAGTACAAACACAAGCAGTTCTAAATACTTATACAGAGAGACATAGTTTGCCAAGCTACCACGCAGTTCACAATCAAACACTTTCACAACATTTCCATTTACAGAACACAGCTGTTTTAAAATTCATACTAACAATTCTGTTAATTATATATATTCATTCCTCTTTATTTACTGTCTGAATCAAATATATACAGTTTTTGGCTGAGTGCAAACTAAGCAAAACTTAACTTGAATGTACTACGCTATACTGTCTCACAAAACCAGTCTGAGAGAGGAAAAGGGTCGTGAAGCAGGTTGCCCCCAACCTACGGTCTGACCAGCCAAAGAATGGTTCTCAGCCTTACGAGTCTCCCATAAGAGACTGTGCTATCCCAGAACTGTTCTTTCGCTGGATCGATTCTAACAGACACAACATAAGAGCTTTGTTGTGATAAATATTCGACACAAGACAGAGCATGGACCTTGGCTTTCATTATTTGAGATAACACAACAAACAAATAACAATATGCAACATTTAAAATGTAAATTAGGCCTTTGCAAATTTCATTAACGCACCCAGCCATAAATTGCAATGCATTCTACTTGTTAAGTAGAAAACTGAAAAAACAAACTCAGCCCATGTGTAAAAGAAACACTTTGTGAAGCTTTGAACACAAGAGAGCTCAAAAAGATACTTCTAATTACATTTAGGAGGAATGAAAGGGGTTTGACAACACAACAACCGTACTTGGACAATGCACTCATCATTCCAGTAAAACAGATGTTCATTCTAATGATCTGTCCTCCACAAGGAAATATGTTGACAATATAAACAATCTTCTAGTTAATGGAAGGGAACTATAGCATTTGGGAATTTGGTAAGATCTTCGTCACATAGCACTAATGTTTCTGCAGGTTCCAACATTAAATTCAAGGAACCAAAGGAATGACCAGTATAGACTGTGTGGTGCCATTGGGGTCAAATTTGGTCACTTCTACAATTAGCCAAATTTCTGCTCGGGTCTTGGTTTTCAGTTAGTTACCTCTTCGGATTGCTGAGGGCTTTGCATATCTCTCTGCCAAGCTGAAATCATGTTTCGTACAGTAGCCTGGTGTTTTACCCACTTCAAGCCAATAAGTAAATTACATGTTTTCTTGTGACAGGCCTTGAAATGAACAAATATTTTAAGATAACGATCATGTAAACCAGAGAAAAGACGAGAACAGTTGTCACAGGTAAGAGAGCGGGGGCCACTGCTCACAATATTGTAATGAGCACATCTGCTGTCCTCTAATTGTCGGGCAATATTAGCGTAGCTGACTAGGAACTCCATTATAATGTTTGCTCTTTTTGTATTACACCAGCCTCGAAACAATTTTCTAGGTGGTAAGATCATTCTTATTCTACTGTCCAACGCCTGTGAAGAAACATTTAAGAGTGAATATTGAACAAGAAAATGAGATCAGAGGTATTACAGGAATGTCTAACGGCAATCAGGAAAAACTGATAGCCATGAAACTAGCTTCCATAAAAATAAAAAGAAAACTACCAATCTCTGATTGCCTTTGCCTGCACCTGACTGCGAAGCTGATATAGAGTTGGGGCAGTAATAAAGTTCAGGTCGTACAAAGGCTGATCCCAAATTTAATTGTGCCAAATTGGATTCCGTCTCGAACGTGGCCGAACAAGCATCTTCAATACCCTACTAAACCACAAAGAAATATGTGCAGCATGAATAAATAATTAATTTTTTAAATTAACAAATAATGATATGTTAGTCTCACCTTCGCAGTACAGGTCATGTCAAGTAGTGTCTTATTATTCATGAAGTCATCTTTATTCGTTTCCCACACCATAGACTCTTCATCTGAGTACTTCACTACTTCATTGAGGTCAATCACTTCCTCCTTCATTTCCACTTTAATGTTATCCTTTGAGAAACCAGATGTTACCTGCATCTTAATTAAAAATAGGAAAAAAAATCATAACCCACGAGAAAAACAAACTGCCTTGAACATAAAGTCGTCCCAGCATTACTTTAGGCTTCGGATGCCATAAGAGAGCGTGCTTCGGGCTGGGACCCGAAGCCAAAAGTAATGCTGGGACGACTATACTTTCCAAAAACTTTCAGCAGCCAGCAAAACAAGTAAGCAAAATCATCATATGCAGGTTGCAGGCTACAGGAACATAACCAAACACTGCATAAGACTTCCGAAGAAAAAAGGAATAGTGCAGTGCCGCGCAACTGAAACTTTTACGGCACCTAGGCCATTCGTACAGAATTCATTTTAACGTTCAAACGTAGCGTCACGGTTGATGCGGCTGGTGTCTGATTTGTATGATTTTCCTTTACGGAGAGATAGAGGGAAAATCTCCACTTTGCGGCCTCTTCGGGGAGTCGGCCAGGTCAGGCCAGGCAGAACGTTAAGCGCAGCGCTTAAAGGCGGAGCTCAGGGTTGGCCCGAAGCAGAGCTGAGAGGGCCGGGGCGGGGCCGGAAATGCTGCGCTGGGGTGAAGGATGCCCGCCAATGTAGGCGGGACGCTAGAGAGAGGGTCTCTACGTCCTGTTCTTCCAGAAGGGCCGTAAACTACAGCCGGTCGACGAACAGGCAGGTGTCGATGAGGTAGTGTTTCCAATCGGTCAGATTCTGGCTGTACCCGACTTTCTTCCGTCTCTCTCACTCTCATGCGTGTCAAGTGAGAGGGAGAGAGACGGAAGACAGTCGGGTACAGGCAGAATCCCACCGATTGGACGGGACAGCAACGGCAGGCCCAGCTCGCCGCACGGACGGCCGAGTGGCACCAGGTGGCCTGCCGCTGCTGTCCGTAGAATAGCGACGGCGGGAGCACAGGAAAAACAAAGGTGCGAATCCCTACCTTTAAAAGGCACTAATAAAGTTTAGTGCCTTTGGAAAGGCATTAAAGCTTAGTGCCTCTGGAAAGGCACTAAATGAGACCTTTCACACCTTTATCTGGCTAGTTTCATATGAGTTCCGTACAAGTTTAGTGCCTTTGGAAAGGCACTAAACCGCGCCCTTGACTTTATTGCCCCAGGAAAGGTGTTGTTTAGTGCCTTTGTTTTTCCAGTGAGGGCCATGGCGCAGGGTGTTCCCTCAGACCGCCCACATTCGGCGTCCGCGGCCGGGGCTGACCGCGTC
>JAHWGI010000542.1:0-67500 GCA_029379305.1 Frankliniella fusca
CCAACCTCTCCAACTCCCCCACCCCTAACTCTCGTGCGCTCTCTCATCACTCTCACACCCCACTTCACCACCACCCAACAACCTACCCACACACACACTCCTCCCTCTCAAACTCCAGCCCTACACTCCAATCCTAAGTCTCCTCCCTCTCATCCACACCTCCCTCGACCACATTCTATCCTAACCCACCTCTTCTAACTACCCCGCAGCACTCCCAGAATACATGACCCGCCATACAATCCGTTATCTCAACTCTTCACCACACAATACACCACCATAACGGAGGCATACCCCTCCCGGCACACCTACTTATCACCTAACACTCCCCCCTCGTCAAAAAATGAAAAAAAGAGCAAGCAGAAACAAAAAAGGACACCAAGATACAACAACTACCATAGATGAAGACAGAATCATAAACAAAAAGCGAATAACTTCAAATAACCATCACAAAGACGTTAGACCATTAAGCTAGAATATAAAAGAAACTATTATTCCACAAAATAGAGTAAACCAAATTCTTCCTACTAAATATCTCCGAAGAGGCATTCCGTACCAACTAAAACAAACGAGAGAGAAGGGCCCGCAAAAAGAGACAGACAAAGTAACAACCAACACGAGAATCTAATACGCTATACTTCACCTTCTAAGATAATTAAAGTCGAGATCGTTAGACCAAAGAGTACAGCAACAGACAAGAGAAAACATAAGCAACGACACTACACAGGCCTGAGCAGAAGAGAACCTAAACAGACGTAAAAAACTAAGATAAAAACATCAACTCTCCCCAGAAAGAAAAAAAAAAACAGAGGAACAAAAGAAGAAGAGGACTAAAAGAAAAGGCAACCTACAAACAGACAAAAAACAGAGAGCTAATTAGAGAAGCAAAAAATCGGGGGGGGGGGGGGAAAGTAAACGACATAAAAACAAGAAAAACGACACATCGTTACTAGAGGGGGATAAAAACCGAACACAAGACTACACGTAAAAATCAGCCACAACCTCCACACACCTAAAACCAACACAATGAGAGTCAGCACTAAAAGTATCCAGACACTAAACTATCCATACACAGAAAACAGAAACAGAGCCGTCCAAGAACAAACCAAAAGAAGAACCATAAACGCAAAAACAAAAGCGACATAAAGCCAAAAACACACGCACAATCGAAAAAAAGCTCTATCACCCTCAAAAAGCAACAACTTAGTCCCAACTAAGAAACCATCACCCAATACGTGCTCAACGCTACAAACTCGAACAGTCAACTAGAGGTTAGCGTACTCAATCACCCTATAACTCCGCGAATAAACCATCGCAGATCACCAGCAGCGAAAAAAGCAAGAGCCAAAAGAGCAAAGATCACCACAAACGCACACTACGCAACTAGAGGACTCCATTCACCTACCACCCACCAACCCCCTCCTCTCGTCGAACCTCCAACCACACCACTATCCTTAAAACGCACCCTTACCCTCCCACCCTCCTCCTCCCCCGGTTGTGGGGTTTGGGATTTGTATATTTGGCGTTAGGGATGCCTGTTTGTGTTCGCGACTGCAACCCTCGTAGGGTACTCACACACACGACACCGCACCCTGGTTGATGAGGTACAGGGAACCCGGTCTCCTGGGCAGTATTTTGGACGTGGGTAGATGCGCACGGCGGGAGGGGACAGGGTGTTGGTCGGGATGATCTACCGCGGGCGCGGTAGGGCGATACTACGTCGGAGGGCAGGTGTAGAGGGCAGATGAGGCACACCCCGCTCAGGATGGCGGCGGGCTCTGGCGTTGGGGGGGGCCTCGCAGAAGGCTCTCCCGTAAGTAGTCAACAATTCTATTAGCAGTATTAGTTGGGACAGACCAATAAGGGTGGTGTGCGGCTCGACCCGCCAAACGACACCATGTCTGGAACCGATGTCTTGACTCCTACCCAAAGCTCCGAGCGTAAGTGCAGAAGAATGCGCTGCTGCAATAAATAGTGGATGGGTAGAGCACATTATCTGCGTACGTCGCCTTAATACCAAAAGTGCAAAGGACATGAAATAAGGTGTCAGTCGTAGCTTTGTGTACATCCCATAAGATCAAAAACCAAGCTCGAAGATTACCTGGGTCAAGAGGTTAAATTGTACCCTGAGGGCGGGACTGGGATGTGAGTGATGGAGACCCAAGGTGGCAGTTCCGCGTGCGGCATAAGCACAGTCACAAAAAAAAATAAAAAAAACTATCGCCCTAAACAATAAAATTGCAAGATCCTTTAGGAAACTCTGCTAATCATTGTACGACATCATCGATGTGATAATTGTTGGGGTGATGTTTTATGAGGTTACTACAAAAACAAGGTAATGTGAACTCCTCAATCTTATTCGTGAAACTTACTAAAGATTAAAGACTGGTGATTGGCTCGTGCCGGTGAGCCTGAGCGACAGGAGCCTGGGTGCGGAGCTGCGCCATAGCTTGCCCGAGCTCCAGATTGTAGGACTCATTGAGGTTGGCGAGGATTGTTCTGGAAATCACACTCTCTTTCACGCAATGTTAAGTTGCTAATTAAGGTTAATCGGAACGCTTGAGCCACTGCGAATCGAGCTAATGAACCAAGCTGTCGCCGTGCGCGCAGAATCGTCTAGATCGGCTCGCAGAGATTGCACCCTAGGGACGATGGGTGAGTGGGGGACGTCTGAAAGGTCGGGGGGTGAGTAGCGGGAAACACGTCGTGGCGATGACGACCGGGGACGCAACCCTCACTCAACAGCCTCACTGTGTGTTCTGTCGAACGACAGCGGCGCCGGCCTGGGGATGCGGAAGCTGCTGAAGACGCATCACACCGATTAGATAGAAACAAGGGCCGGGAGTTTGGGCAGGAGGGGGCGGGGTGCGCGGGGGGCGGGGCAGGACGGGCGCGGGGGTGGGGTGGGGGGGGGGGGTGGAGGAGGGGGGGGGAGATACAAGTGATAGGGAGTGGATTGAAGGGACGCGAGTCAAGGAGCGACGGCGCGGCGGCGGGGCCCGCCGTATAAGAGTGTGGGGGGGTGATGGGGGGGGAAGTTGCCGTGGGCGGGGGACCGCGCAAGGAGGAGCCCGATGGATGAGGGGGGGGGGGGGGGGGGGGGGGGGGGGGCGGGGAGGGGAGGGGGGGGGGCCCGGCGGGATGGAGGCGTGGGGCGCCCCCCCCCCCCCCCGCTGCACATAAGGGGGTCTACGGCGACCAGCCGCAGCCGCTCCTCCAACTGCCCATAACTGAGTTTAGAGAGCCGAACCGTTATTTCACCCAGCCAGCCAGCCGCACCGCTCGCGTCTCTCTCTTCTTTTGATAGACAACAAGAAAACAACCTTTAAACTTGTTTTTCTGCAGACAGTTCGTTACCGAGCTGCCGGAGCTGGTCCGTCCGATACGCAGCGCAGCGCCCGCCGGGCCCCACCTCACCAAACCTTACCCCAACCCGCCTCTCCCCACCTCACCTCACCAAACCTTACCTCACCCCGCCTCTCCCCACCTCACCTCACCAAACCTTACCTCACCCCGCCTCTCCCCACCTCACCTCACCAAACCTTACCCCACCCCACCTCTCCCCACCTCACCTCACCAAACCTTACCTCACCCCGCCTCTCCCCACCTCACCAAGCCTTACCCCACCCCGCCTCTCCCCACCTCACCTCACCAAACCTTACCCCAACCCGCCTCTCCCCACCTCACCTCACCAAACCTTACCCCACCCCGCCTCTCCCCACCTCACCTCATCAAACCTTACCCCACCCCACCTCTCCCCACCTCACCTCACCAAACCTTACCCCACCCCGCCTCTCCCCACCTCACCTCACCAAACCTTACCCCACCCCGCCTCTCTCCACCTCACCTCACCAAACCTTACCCCACCCAGCCTCTCCCCACCTCACCAAGCCTTACCCCACCCCACCTCACCAAGCCTTACCCCATCCCAACTCTCCCCACCAAACCTTACCCCACCCCAATTCACCCCACCTCAACCAACGTCCCCCAAAACGCACCTAGCGCTCCTTCATCTCATCCCATTCCACGCCAATCTACCCCGCGCCATCCCAACATACCCAAACCCACGCCACCAAACCCCACCCCGCCGAACCCCACTCAACCAATGTCCTAAGCCTCTCACCGAACGTCCCCTGATCTCATCTCACCCGCCTACCCTACCCCACCCCAAGCTACCCCACCAAAACTGACCCGAAATACTTACCTCACACATCCGCACCTAACCCCAACGTCCCCTCATTCCACCCCACCCTACCCCACCCTACCCCACCCTACCCCACTCTACCCCACACTACCCCACACTACCCCACCCCATCCCCTTCAACAGTCCTGCTCATTTGTAGGCGACCAAGAACGCGAGAGGAAGAAGGTGGGGTCGGTGTATAGCGGGCCGCACTGACGCAGGGAAGGCCCCTTGTGCGCGCGCGCGCGAGTCACACACACACACACACACACACACACACACACACACGAGCTGCACGCATGGCCATTCACATCAAGATTTTATGAGGACGGCAGCATGTGGTACCTGGCAGTAGACGTCCTCTCTTCCGGCCCCCACCCCGCCGCGCCCACCACTCGGGCGAAAATTGTTTCCTTTGGGCCCCGTGTGTGTTTGTGTGTGTGTTAGAGAGAGGGAGAGTGTGTGTACGAGCAGGGACCGTCCTGTGGGACACGACGACACTTGCATTACCCTCACAGAGGTTACCGCGTATGTGTGTCTGTGTGTGGGTGTATGTGAGTGTGAGAGTATGAGAGAGAAAGAGAGTACCAACAAAAACGTTTCATTCTAGTGACAAAATAGTGATTCAGCTGAAATCAACAAAAATTTTCATCTTCAAAGCAACGAATTTTTAAGCGAAGGAAAGGAAACGGTACCAAGTATTTTCTACCTTATGGTTGGAAATCTGGACGAAGATTTTTACCGTGTGGCAGGAGTGCAGCTCAGCAGAGTAGAGACAGCGCTGGATGGTGGATGGTGGTCCCCGTGGGGCGGGGCGGGACGGGGCGGGGCAGGGCGGGGAGTGGCCGGGGCTGCAGGCGGTCGGAGTTACTGTACTGGCCCTACTCCGCCTCGCAGAACCGCACACCGGCCCCATACGACGCACAGTAAGTCGAGGTTGTGTCCAGAAAACACTTGTGCGGCTCTCTCCTCCTAGCCGCCCGCTACGAGGGTCCCCTCTCCGGAGTCCCCGCTGGGCCTTACAGGACCGCCCCGCGCCACCGGTTCCCCGTACTGCTCCTCCTGTCTCCGAGAGCACAAAGGCCGCGGTAGCGCTATAGAGCACAAATCGAGAAGTCACCAAACCCCCTGTAGCCGTGTACGAGGAGATATACGTATTTTACCAGTAGGTAATATGTATGTAATATAAAATAATGTAAAGTAAATATATAGTAATATTTAATAATATGTAGTGTAATAAGAGAAAACGGTAAAAACATCCCCTGGGAATCCCAGAGCATCTCCTGGTTACCCTAAGAATTCCAGGGCTTGTTTTTACCGTGTAATACATGGTAATATATGGCAATGTATTGGTAATATATTGGTAATATACAGGTAATACAGCCTCCACGTACCAAGTATTTACGAGTTCACGACACCTCGGCGCAAATGCGAGGGGTAAATCACCCTTGTACGCACTCATGTGCTCACACCCGGCTGTACTCATCTGTACTCAGCGACAATATTCAAACAAACTGTTAAAAATTTAGCCGTTCTGGTTTGACTTTTTTGTTCTATATACTTATTTCGTAACAGTTTACACCTGTTGTGACGAATAAAATTGAAGACTGCCCTTTACTCAAATATGCTCAGCGAGGGTCATGACTTGAACAAAATATCTGGAAAGTAGCAAAAGAACTGATTTATAAGTCCCCTAAATTACACAATAATGCTATAAAATTAATCCATGAAGAAAAGCAAACTGAAGACAATGAGACTGCTACCATCTTTAACAACTATTTTGATTTTGCTTCTGTTGTTCCCAAGCTCATCGAAAAGACTAACCTGATTCAAACCACAAAACAGAGAAACATCTACTGCGAGGGCTAAGATGTAACAAGTCCCCCTTTAAAGCCAACCACCACTGAAGAAATCAAATAATATATTAATAATCTAAAACATAAAAATAACAAGACCGTTGATGGAATCGGCAGTAAATTACTGAAAGGAGCACAGGAAGAACTTAGCACTATAATATCTAAGCTAATTAACTTATCCTTCTGCCCAAAAAAAAGTGCCTCATAAGTTAAAAATTGCTAGGGTGACCCCTGTATTTAAATGTGGTTCTAAGCTTGCTTGCAGTAATTACAGACCTATTTCTATTCTGCCTGCCATTTCTAAAATTATGGAAATGGCAGTGCGAGAGAGGCTCCTGATATATTTGGACCAGTCTCAATTACTAATACCGCAGCAATATGGATTCAGAGCCAACGCAAATACTGAATCAGCTGCTACGGATATGATATTGAAAATACAGGACACCCCAGATCAAAACATGACCTCAACTGGAGTCTTCATTGACCTAGCCAAGGCCTTTGATACTGTTTCTCATCCACTGCTTGTTTCAAATCTAATAAGAGCAGGCCTTCATAAAAATATGGTTGAGTGGTTCTCTAGTTATCTTAAAGACAGGCACCAATATACGCAAGCCAATGGAGTATGGATAGTGATAGTGGCCTTGTTAAGATCAAGTATGGAGTCCCTCAGGGCTCCATACTGGGTCCCCTGCTCTTCACCATCTTTATCAATGATATTCATCTGTTGATACTCCATGGAACTATCACACTCTTCGCCGATGATACACGCCTATTCTACTTTGGCACTGATATCAAAGTGCTGAGACAACAAATGGAAGATGACTTACACAAACTGTCAGCTTGGCTAAAAGATAATCAACTTTTTATGAACTATAAGAAAACTGTCAATATGATCTTCAATAAGCCGAGCAAAAACAATAATACTAAGCTTACATTGAAAATTGAAAATGAGATGATAGCACGTGTAAGCCATACTAAATTTCTTGGATTAATCATTGATAAAACCCTCACCTGGGAACAACACATAAATAGCACCATAAAGAAGATTGGCTCGCTTAGTGGAGTCCTTTACAGGCTCAGAAATGTTTTGGATAAAGAAGCCATCAAATCAGTCTACTATGGTTTAATCCACAGCAACTTGTGTTACATGAGTCTTATCTGGGGTACTGCTACTAACTCAAGGCTACACCCACTCCAAAGACTTCAGAACCGGGTAATTAAGCAGATTTTTGGCTTTCACTATAGACACTCTTCCATTGATCTTTAATCTTGAAATAATGCCAATAAGAAGCATTGTGAATCAGGCATCTGCTACTTTTGCATATCTAGTCATAAATAAGAAGAGGAACTCCCAAACAAGGTTCATTTACAACTATGATGTACAAAGTTACGGTACCCGGAAAATGATAAACTGCACCCCACCACCTCTAACTCGACTCGTTACGGAATTCATGCTGTGAAAAGCAACTGCATTCGAATATATAACACCCTGCCGGAAAATATACGTAAGGAAGAAAAAGTTGGAAGGTTTAAAACTGGGCTTATTACTTGCAATGTGCTGCCACGTGGTAATTGTACTCTGCCCATTATGGAGCTTTGCTCTTAGGGCCTTGATATTAATAAATAATAAAAAAAAATCTCAGATATACACCTGTCCTCACGTACTCATGTGTACACTCCAGCTGTAAGTGCTTAGCCCCTCGCGTAAAAATGTCGCACACTTGTAGGTGCGTGAATCCCGCCAGTCAATGGGCGAATCTCCCGCTCAATGAAAGGGCCACAGTCGATGCGTTAAGCCAAGAAAACGTACGCTCTTCCAGCCCGCGCGAGAGAAAGACAGACTGCAGGAAAACTAATGCAACGAGCGGTCCAGGCGGTTCCACCGACCCACGCCGCGCGCGCTCTCAGTGGCAGAGAACACAGTGCATATCTCTCCCCGCCACAAGGAATAAAAGAGTGTGTCACCCCACCCCTTGCCCCACCCCACCCCGCCACGCCGCACCAGGAGTGCCCGCCCCACCCCGGCGCTGGCGCTGCCGGGCTCGTTTGCGAAGCGCGAGTATAGTCACCCCATACAACTCCCAGTGTGCCCTGCCCCGCCCCGCCAGGTCGCTGCAGCGTCACGCCAGCGACCGGCCTCACACAGCATGAGAGGGCTGGGGGTGGGGCGGGCGGCAGCATGGCGGCAGGACCGGCGAGCGGCTTTTGTTTTCCTATTTTAAGGCCGATATAAAATTCAACCATCCCTCTTTCCTGACGCAGACATACAACTCGGTACTGGTTGCGAGCGTGCACGCCGCCGCACCAGCCGGCCCCACCCGCCCCGCCTCCGTCCCAACTCGAAACACCCTTGTACACTTCCCCCGACCCAAACGGGCGCATCCCAAACGCGATAAAACAAGTCGGCCGTACCGAGCCTTTTCCCGTCCCCTTCCGTCTCTCTTCGGACGCCCTCCTTCTCTCTTCCACTCACGCTCGCACGTCTCCCCCCCCCCTCTCCCCTCTGTCACAGAAGTGGCCAGTGCCCCCGTCCGCCGGCCGAGCGGGACCATTGGCGCTCGCCTTATTTAGATGAATGTCCCCCAGGAGTCAGTGAGAGGAAGTAGAGGGAGTGCAGGCCATGTGCCAGTCCGTATTTAGAGAGGCGGTCGGGCAAGGAGCGGGTCTCACCGGACACACGACACACGTCTCTTTGCGAGGAGTCCAATACTCTGGGAAAAATTCGCTGTTGGATTTATTATAATATGTTTTGCAATTTACAAGTAAGTCTACCAAATACGTTTCAAGTTTACAATGTTCCACTCTTGCCCCTTCAAACAACTTCAAATCTCTACACGTCTTTGCACGTGATTTTGAATTTACTTTTTTCGAAAGAAAGGACAGTTTTCCCGTCGTTATTTTGTAATTTATCTATTTTCCAGTGCTTTGAAAGCCTGTACCCACTGACCCTATCACAATCATTGTCCCTGCACCCCACAGTCGGACATTTGTCTATTTTTCACCATTATTGCCCCTAGATCCATTACACTGGTAATGTACAACTTTGCACACTTAAAGTGTGCTTTTTACTACTTTGCACATTACATGGTGTCGAGTTTTACTAGACATTACAATAACGTCTAAACTTTAAACGTCTCGCAAGTGTCGAATGTTTGCACACTTGGACACATGCACCAGCTATTGGGAAGCCATAACAGCAGACGTAGAGTAGCTGCACACAAAATAGTGTGCAGTTTATTGAACGTTTCGGAAGTGTCGAAACATTGTACCAAATGACGTTTAGTTAAGCTCGGCACCTTGCACGAACGAAACACCATTGATGTATTAAAAGTAAACATTTGTTTTACCAGTGTCTTGTTGACGATATTTAACTTTCATGGGTTTGTAAGAAAGGTAAGATCTCCTAGCAGTGGTATTTGAGGCAAAACGCTAAAATGATTGACGGGTAGGGTCTCCCCATAAAACCGCTAACTACCGGCTGGTCCGCGCCTAGCCGGCACCACTGCTCTGCAAATCCAAGTGACGAACTGTTCGACAGTTATAAGTGTCGAACTAAAAAGTTCTGCAGTTGCAAGTGCACCTTTCTGACTAAGATGGAAAATATTTTTTCCGAGGACACCATCATCTTCGTCTTGAAATTCTCTTTCAAACGAGTACGCAACCTTAAGGTTGCGGCTTAAATTGAAACGGCTACTAGTCCTTAAATGAAATTTTGGGAATTCGTATTCTTTTGCGTACCCGTTTCAATTTAAGCCGCAACCCTATCAACCATATACTCGTTTGAAAGAGAATTTCAAGACGAAGATGATGGTGTCCTCGGAAAAAATATTTTCCATCTTAGTCAGAAAGGTGCACTTGCAACTGCAGAACTTTTTAGTTCGACACTTATAACTGTCGAACAGTTCGTCACTTGGATTTGCAGAGTGGTCACTGTTTGCCGCGAATCGACCCGCCTCTCCATCCAGAGCGAGAGAGCAAGATAAAGAGAGCGAGACAGACAGAGACAACCCCCAGGCTGTTGGTACGCCTAGGCCCGGACGCCCTCGGCATTCTGGAACAGACGGCCCCGTGGGAGACGTAATATGAGGAAGAGGGGGGGGGGGGGAGAGAGAGAGAGAGAGAAAGAGAGAGAGAGAAGGGGAGAAAGAGGAGGGTAACGGGAGGAAGAGAGGGGGATACTCAATCGCTGCGATTACTACCCGATGGGAATCTGATGAGGCAGTGCGCTGCCTCCACGTTCCAATCCCATTCGGCCTTTCGGTCCACGCTCCCCTCTCTGCCTCACACTTCCCCTACTCTCTTTCTCGCTCTCTCTTCCTCTCCCTCTCTCCAGACTCGTATTAAGTCTGTCCGCCAACGCCTAATGGGGATGGAAGACACCCCCGCTGCCCCACCTCCTATCCAGCTCGTCCACAACCCGTTGCTGCCGCTGGCACATCACTTGAATTACTGGGAAATAGCGCACAAGCGCCCCCTCTGGTCACCTACCCTGGCTGGTAATAAGTCGCTGTACTTTCCAGGTCGGTTCGGTTAACAATTAGGCGATTATACTGAGTTATAGCGCCGGTGCCACTGAGATTATCTTGTCCGAGCGATCGTGCGCGGCTGCGCCTGAAAGTAGCGGGGCGGGGGCGGTGGGGGCAGCGCCATGCCCAATGAAACCCGCGTCGTGTCGTAATCGGGAATGGAAACGAACGCGGACCCCCTCCTCTTCCCCGCCCACCGGACCAGACCGCGGCGCATGAAAATTTTCAAGGCGTTGGGTGGCGGGGCGAGGGGCGTGGTAGGGTGGGGCGGGGCGGGGCGGGGCGGGGCGGGGCGGGGCGGGGCGAGGTGGGGCAAAGTGGCGGCATAAGCTCGCAGCAGTCGGCGGGAGCAGCAGTGGCAGCAGGGCAGCCTTAGGACCCTTGGGGGCTAACCAAGATGCGCCTGGAATCTCTAAGGAGAAGGAAACTCCGCGAGAGGCGAGAGGAACGCGGAGAGGAGCCAGCCGCTTCCACGCGCGACCCCACCCTACGCCGCCCCGCCCCGCCCCGCCCCGCCCCGCCCCGCCCCGCCCCGCCCCGCCCCGCCCCGCCCCGCCCTGCTGGCGCGCTGCCCGCCTGTACGCCCAGGCTGATTGTCTTCTTCCTTGGTGTACAAAATGAGGGCGACCCCTACCATCTTAACTAGTTCCCCCGACGGGGCGGGGCGGGGCAGGATGAGGGGGTTGGAAGGGGCGATTGCAGCGCGGAGCGCGCCCTCAGCCTAGAAGGTATTCGCCATGAGGGCTGCAAGCGGCAGGCAGGAATGCTCGTCAAAATGCCTTTGACGCACTGCTCCACTTTCTACTTCCCTTAGCACCACCCCCCAGTCTGCCCCCCCCCCCCTCTCTCTCTCTCTCCTCTCAGCCTGCTCGGTGCACACACACACGCGCACACACACACACACAACGAGAGAGAGAGAGAGAGAGAGAGAGAGAGAGAGAGAGAGAGAGAGAGAGAGAGAGAGGGGGAGAATAGCACACTTCGCAGCATCTTCGCCTCACCACAGCCGCCGTCATACCTTGCTGGTCATCCCCCTATCGTGCGACGCCACGCCACACCCCGCCTTGCTCTGCAATTTCCTGGGCCGGGCCGGGCCGGGCCGCCGGGCCTGGCCCTGGGTCCCGGTATGCCCGAGCTACACCAGATCAAAGCAGCGGCCATACCCTCTTTTAGCCCACCATCCACCACACCAAGCGCTCTCACTTGCCTCTGTCTCCCCTCTCTCTCTCTCTCTCGCTTCGCTCTGTTCTCTCTTCTTCTTCTCTCTCTCTCTCTCTCTCTCTCTCTCTCTCTCTGCCTCTCTCTCTCTCTCTCTCTCTCTCTCTCGCTTCGCTCTGTTCTCTCTTCTTCTCTCTCTCTCTCTCTCTCTCTCTCTCTCTCTTGCTCACCACCGCAAACATATACGCCTGCTACCATCATTTCAATCGCACTGCACCCCCAGCTGCAGCTCCACCTCCCTCCCTCCCCCCATACCCCCCATCCCCACATACACACACACGTAATGCGAAATCTCCGCTCGCTGTATGCAGGCAGGCCTGTATGTACCCGTCCAACACAAGGGAAAGGTCTAATATTTGCGGAGCACAAAACGCTCAGCCTGGGTGGGGTGGGGTGAGGCGGGCCCCTACCGGTGCAATAGGGGTCATTCACTCCCCAACCCCTCCCGCATCTGACCTTGATGAGCCTTGACCGAGGCCGTCACCAGCAACATCTCGTACTGCCTGTGCCCAGGGGGAGACAACTCTGAATTTTGGTGTACAAAGTTTGTGAATCTTCGCGATTTCATTGTAAAATGGTTGGCGTTCTTCTTCTCGGACGCCAAAAATCGGCGTCTTTAAACGCCAAGTGTTGGCGTTTTTCAGGCAACGCCAATATTTTGAGGTCATAAGACGCCAATGTTTTAGCATCATAAGACGTCAACCAGTTTACAGTGTTTTTGAAATTTTTGGTGAATTTTTGGTTGAATTTTATCTAGATTTTTTCTATTTTCCTGAATTTTTCTGATTTTTTGTTGGATTTTTTTCCGATTTTTTTCTGAAAGACGATGTCTGCCAATATTTCACAGTTGTTTCACACTCGACGAAGCTAAAGGGAGGAGGACACAAAGTCAACACTGCCAGCGTCTATACTTATTTTCCAAAGATCTGACGGGAGAATTTCGAACTAATTAACAGGAAATGAAAATTATGGCCTTGACACACGACATGGTTTGAGCCCAAACACTGGGGGGGGGGGGGGGGGGGGTGGGGGGGGGGCACTCTAAAATTCGCCCTGAAGAGAGAGTCAATAACCTCGCTGCACACTATATGACATGACCACCGCAAACCCTTGATAAAAATTTCTCGTCCGAAACAGGGCTTTAGGGACGAATTTCAGTCGGGATTGGGGGGAAGGGGCACCCCCGAACGAGACTTTTGGCGCCCACCTCTCCCTCTTTAAAAATATCCCTAATTCAGCAAAAAATTGTACTTATGATAATAATAAAAGAAAACTGAATTAGAAAATACAAGCGCAAGAGATTTAAAAAAAAAAATAGCCTTATAGCGAGTTTCACATCGACTTCTGCGCAAAAATGTTGCGAGCGAATCGAGAAAAGAAAATTTTGGGGCCATCAGAAAGCAAAAATACTTGTTAGGGCGCTCTCTATAGAGGCTCATCAGATTGCCCTCAAATTCTCACTCGTATGGAAGTGAGAGTTATGACTGGTAGATTTTCAGTGAATTTTAAATTGTAAGCTCGTTTCGTGTATAACAAGGGCAAGACTCTTCATTCCTGCCACCCGCGTAGCATTGAGTATACCTCCCAGCCTTCATGGCGTGCTTCCCCCCCCGCCTCTCTCTCTCTCCCCGGTCACACACCGTTGACTTTTACGTCCTGTTCGCTGCACCTGACTGCCGGTCGCGACTAACTAGCCGTGTGGTTTCACCGCAGTAAAACCGAATTGATACGGGTGGCGCTGGGGCCCCTGACGGCCGGCGGTGCAACGAACCCGCAATATAAACATGATACCACGTGGCTTTCGACAGTATTCATTATTTGTTATTTTGTTATTTAAATGTCCTTTGTCGGTAGAAAACAGTCATCGGGCCGTGGAGGACCGTGGCCGGGGACTTGTTGATTCAAGTCATGCACAGTAGTTCAAAAAATAAAATATTGAACGACACGTTAGAATAAAAATGTAAAAGCAGTGTTCGAATGCCGATTGCACAATGCACAACGAGCCCACAGTTCAAAAATCAAGCTGATCGGACAACTTTTACTGATAGACTAACTTCTAAATCAGTTGAGCTAGAAATCTAAAATTTCGCATGTGACCCGCTGTACTAGTGACTCGGAGATAAGGCAAATTCAATAACATGACCCATAAAGCTTGAAATTTTAAATTAAATCTATACATAAACCATCATCCACCGAAGTATTTAGTGAAAAAACAACATTAACGAACTTCGTGCCTGCCAGGATTTCATGAAACCGTATTTTTTTTATTACTTGAGCTAGCAACCGACGCCTAGAGTCCTAAAGGACTCTAAACACGCCGAGCCTGTGTATGAGAGTATGAGGATATATGAGAGCGAGGCTGGCGAGGTGAATCCAGCATGAGTTGCGCCACCCAGCCACACATTGTCGTTTTATCGCGATGCGGTTCTGCCAAAGACGTGCAGCCCGGGACGTGGCACGACAATCCAGTTTCCCGGCAGAGCGGGATGGGGCGCGGCGAAGCTCTTGAGGGGGGTGCAGCCTTCCGCAGCAGTCGCGTATTGACTTTATCATACCCACACCCAGTACCAGGGAGCCGGATTACGTAATAATGCTCCCATTTCCTTCATTATAAAATAAAATCAATGTTTCCTCCTCAAAATTTTGAAGAAAAAAAACAGACATTTTAAGATAGATTTCTTGTACTATTCATAGTTACTGAAACACGTTGCAAATATAAGAGTCACATTTCTCGCCGTTAATTAGCGAAGCATTTTTTCATCGCTCAGTAAAAGTGAAATTCGCTAAAATGACTCAAACCGAGTTCTTTCTGATATTTTGAAGTAGCTCCAGTAAAGTGACATTTGATGACTTCAATCAAAAAGCACAATGACTCTAAAAGTTAATTCGCCTGCTCGTTCTCCCAACGTGAGAGTATGGTACAGAAAAGTCGCTTTTCCAAGAGGAATGACTCCCCCATTTACAGTGCACTAGTATATGTCTGCCATAACGAAAACCGGGAAATATTTTATCATGCACTGTGAGAAAAACCGTACCTCATACAACTAAACAACGGTTTTGAATTAACGGTTTACGGTTTTCGTTGCCGTACATCACTAATTTTAGTACAATTTTAGTACAATATTTTATTGTACTTCGAAATATAACGATAAAAAATTGTAGTTAAATTGTAGTTTTTTCTCACAGTGTGTATAAACTTTTTTCTTTAAACGGTTATTGAATTTTTGTCCCCTTTGCGATTGCATGGCGTTCTCTGGGAATCAAAGTGTGAGACAGTCTCACACCTTTTGATGTGAGGCCAGAATTTCTCACACCATTGAGCTCGATTTTTGTGGTGACGAAAAAATGTTCGAATTTTGGCAGATATTCTCCTTCTTCGTCGATAGAGCTTTCAAAAGAGCTACCATGTGATGGGCCTGAGAGCATTTTCTCTGTGGCCTCTGTACTACTTGAAGTAAACAAAGGGGGTAGGTACTTCCAGCGGCAATCAGCCTCAGACCCATCACATGGTAGCTCGTTTGAAAGCTCTATCGACGAAGAAGAAGAATATGTGCGAAAATTCAAACATTTTTTCGTCACTACAAAAGTCGAGCTAAATGGTATGAGAAATTCTGGCCTCACACCAAAAGGTGTGAGACTGTCTCACACTTTGATTTCCACACTGGAAAAACAAATGTGCTATACAGTACCCTTTTTGGGGTGCTATTGAATTTTATGGGGTGTTACTGCACTAATGCCTTTGTAAAGGCACGAATAGGGCAAAAATAGCCTTTCTAAAGGCACTATATCACTAACGCCTTTAAAAGGCATTACATAGCACCTTTGTTTTTCCAGTGCAGAATGCGGAATGAGCAGGATAAGGTCACGCCCCGATACATAATACGGGATAGAAATGGTGACGTTGGCTTACCTTTAGAGACGACGGTGGTGGCTTGCAGCAGCGACGGCAGGGCCGCCAGCAGGACGAGCAGGACCAGCACCAGCCCTGCGGGCCCTGCGGGCCCTGCTGCGGGCGGCAGGCTGCACGGCATGCTCCTCCTGCACAAGGGAGACAAGACGCTGTTAATACTGCAGCAGGAGAAGGCAGCAGGAGGGGGCAGCAGGAGGGGGCAACAGGAGGGCGTAGAAGGAGGGGGGGGGATGTAGAGGTAGGGGGTAGTAGGAGGGGGCATAGCAGGAGGGGCAGCAGTACGGGGCCACTGTGAAAAACATCTTTGCAGATTTACAAATTATTTTGTAAATTACGATTTTCGAAATAAGTTGAAAATTTACGACAACCATTATTTCTTGCTTGAAATTAAGTTTCAAGTCAATACGTAGTGGTATGGTATAATTATACGCGATGTGTAATTGTTACTTGACTACTCCATTTCGTGAAAAATTTTCCTGTGAACCTCCAACCATTTCTCACGGTGGCAGCAGGAGGGAGCAGCAGGATGGGGCTGAGTGCAGAGCGGCGGGGAGAAGGAGGAGGACGGGCGTCCCACTGGAGACAGAGCCAGACGCGATCACACAGTCCGCTTAATTTCGGAGACCAAGGTTCCTCTCTCTCTCTCTCTCTCTCTCTCTCTCTCTCTCTCTCTCTCTCTCTCTCTCTCTCTCTCTCTCTCTCTCTCACTCTCTTTCTCTCTCTGCCTCCCCCCTCCCTCCCCCGTCTGTCTGTCTGTCTCTCTCTCTCTCTCTCTCTCTCTCTCTCTCTCTCTCTCTCTCTCTCTCTCTCTCTCTCTCTCTCTCACACACACACACACACACACACACGTGCGTGTATGAACACATTACAAGTCAACGTGAGAGAGGGGGAGGAGACATACAGTCACTTGCAAGGCGCACCGACATAAGCTCGAAGTGGACGCGCGGCTCGAGTACTCCGCGCGCGGGTGGGCGGGTGCGCTCCGCAGCCCGGGTTGCTCTCTCCGCCGGCACTCACTCACATTGGGACTACGCAAAAAGTATACACTTCTGGAAAGCCGCGAGTGTACGGGTGTGTATAACAGAATAGGTGCGAAAATCACAATTCACACACTACTGAAACAAAAAGTAGAGGTAAGAATTATCGTCTTCATTCACTTGTAGGCAAAAGAAGAATCACCAACAGAAATTCGCGACCCACAAATAAGCAATAGCACACACTCACTCTGATGGGTTGCCAGTGTGGGGCGCCAATTAGGCTACGTAGATCATAAAACGTGAGAAATAATGGCATTACAGCGACTCCCCATGTGGAAAAAGCATACTCGAAGTTAAAAACCGAAAAAAAAAAAAAATGTTTGCCCGGGTCGCACGCAATTTGCATGATGCATTTTGCTGCTTGGCATGGGCATCCCCAACACGCCACACCCCCATCTCCCTGACACTTTTATTGTCTATATGACCATGACTATGTCAGCGGCGCGTCCGTGCGCTGGGTACGCCATCGGCGGAGCGGGGGCGGGGTCGTTTGACCTTGGGCTGCAGAGCGGGCAGTGGTGGTGATACAGGCGAGGCTAGCAGCAGCCCGCTCGTGTCGGCGCGCCGGGGCGGGGCGCAGGGCCGCTACCATGACGGCATAAGGAGAGGAGTTTTCCCCTGGCAACGAGCTCTGCGAGGATAGCCTCATGAGAGAGGGTGGGGTGGGCTGAGAGGGACGGGGCCAAGGTGGGCCTGGCGGGGCGGGGCGGGGCGGGGCGGGGCGGGGCGGGGTGGGGTGGGGTGGGGTGGAGCGGGGCGGCCAGGGGCGGCTCAAAATCACTTACACAGTACTTTCTCTCAGCCCCCGGGCGAGGCTCCGCCACCTCCTCCCACGGACCGGTCCGGCCCCGGCCGGCGCTCCCACGGCCCCACCCCACCCCGCCCCGCCCCGCCCCGCCCCGCCCCGCCCCGCCCCGCCTATCCCCGCCTCTCCCCGCCTCTCCCCGCCCCGCCCCGCCCCGCGTCCTTCCACTGTCTCATTGCAAAGGGACGTTTGCCCGGGAAATAAAGGAAAATCCAAGACGGTCGAATTCGCATGCGCAGCGTCGTTCTCTTATATAAGAAGAAGTAAAGTTTTAGCATGGGGCCGGCCGGGGGTGAGGTGGGGTGGGGTATGGTAAAGTGCAGCCCTAGGCGATTGGCTTGCCACAGAGGCTAGCCGTTGGCGGGACCAGCATCCAATTTTAAGTCCTCAGTTCCCAAGTGCATCTTGATTCGCTTTGCTTTAAGTTGCGGGAAGAGAGAGAGAGAGAGAGAGAGAGAGAGAGAGAGAGAGAGAGAGAGAGAGAGAGAGAGAGAGAGAGAGAGAGCTGGGGCTGGACGTGAGGGTCGGTTGGCGGGGCCTCGGCCACTACCCGCTTTTCGGGGGGCTGCGGCTGTCTCCGACGCGGTGAGGCTCACCCCGTCTTCCCTCTCATCCCTCTTCCTGCTGCTCCCACGGGAAGCGCTCCCCGCGGGAGAGACAGAAGACGATGAACATTCCGGACGCGTTCCACCAGGAGGTCCGGTCATGGCAGGGCGGGGCAAGGCGGGGCGTCCAGAGTTGGGACGTGCGTCCGAGATTACGGTCTCTCTTCCTTTGAAGCCACGCCGCCGCCGCCGTGCCGGCCCGCGCCGGCACCCGCCTCGGACTCCGGGCCCCGGGGTCAACGTGCCGCGTTCCGCCTACAAGGCCACCGCCAAGCTCCTGCCTCGCCCCGCCGCCCTGCGGTCAGACGGTACCCCATGGGAACAAATCGGGGAATCCGCGTGGATGTCATGTTGCCGGAGGTGGATGGGGATACGAGGATATATCCATCTAACGGCGATGTGGACTCTACACACTGCAAACCCTATGGAATCCAATTTTTCACACAAAATGGGAGAGGACACTTTTCCATACTAAATTAGAGTGAGAATTTTTAACCTCACTCTTTTTGAGCGAGATTTTTCTGAGCCTCGCTCTATTTGAGTAAGGATTTTTTAACCTCACTTAATTTTGAGCACGAATTCTCAATTTATTTGGGTGAGGTCTCAAAATTCTTTCTCAAAAAGGGCGAGGAAAAAAATTCTTACTCTCCAGAGAGTTATAAAATTGCCCTCAAATTCTCACTCGTATGGGGGCGAGAATTAGGACTCGTAGATTTTCAGCGCAGCTATTATGAGTGGATGGTCGATGTAGACTAGGGGCATTGTTTTAGACACAGAGGCTGATCCTTAATGGTCCCAAAAGCGAGATGCGTTGTAGATCTTTCATTGGATCTTGTTTATTTTAAAAATTGATTACTTATTTGTGAGAAAATTTGTTACTTCATTGGTATTGAATATTTTTCTGTGCTTACATTTTTACCGCCTATACGGCATTCCTTGTGTTTCTTTTGTTTGCACCTATTTGGCCCGTTTACGCAATGTCACCTATTGTTTACTCAACATTGCTCTCGCGCATCCGATCTGTACCTCACTTCTATCATGCTGTTTCTATACGCAGGTTTGCCAACGCACAGACGGAAAAATATCACGTCTTAAAAGAACTCACCCATTTTTACCTTGTAATCATGTAACCATGTAATCCTCGTAGATAACTTGAGTTTGTGTTCAAAATTTGAATTTTGACTAAGAGACTTGTCGCGAAGTCATCCTCGCCGTATCGACTCGACAAGATAGATACATCTACGTGGAATCCACGGAATATCTAAGACCGTTTGGCACTCGATGGTCGACTCGAATATCCACGTTGCACACACATTGCGCCTCCCCATCATAGAAACGTGAATTCCTCATGAGTGTTCCAATGGGGAAGTGGCGGGATAGTTTAAATTTGCGTGTGTGTGTGTGTGTGTTGTGTTTGTGATATCCCAATTATTTGAAAATGGTATGTCCGTTTATTGAGGGACAAAATGATAGTCAAGTGCGAATGGACACGATTGCCCGTAAAATAGGATACAATCAAATTTTGACCAACTGTACCGATCAAGCATTTTGTCGTTCATTTTCCAATACTGTGTGTAAAGGACAAAAACATTACCACCAAAGAGACGGAATGCAATGCAACTTACTCTACCGTGCCAACCACTGAGGCATCGTAAAGTATAGGAAAGGTACTCTCTCCTTCACTGTGAGAAAAAACTACAATTTAACAACAGTTTTAAACCGTCTTTTCGAAGTACCATAAGAAACTGTTCAGAAATTGTACCCGGTATAGGGTAAATTAGGTACGGTAACGAAAACCGTAAACCGTTAATTTAAAACCGTTGTTTTGGTATTGTATGATGTACGGTTTTTCTCACAGTAACCCCACTGACAGACGAATCAGCCACCCACCACGCTACACTTCCACACATCTCATAAAACTAACTACGGAAGGCGATGACCGCCACGATAGAAGCGATTGCAGACAGCACATTTCACCCACCTAATGACTAAATTATCTCAACGTTGTGTGAAGTGAACAGTCAGTGGGCTTGGGTGTGGGGTATATGGTCGCCTCGGGAGACACGCAGAGGGAGTCAGCCTAGCCTCGCTCCAGGGCGCCTTTCTCTGCCTGCTGCCGTGTATCACGACTTAACTCATGGCGGAGCCTTGGCCCAGGCGGAGCCGTTTGAGAGGAATCATCTTTACTTATGGTAGCATCTCCTCCTTTTCTTGGTGGATGAGAACTTGATAGCTTCAGGATCCCCAGCTCGACGGCGCAGGAGGTCACAATGAGGAAAGTGCGGAAGGGGACTGGAGGGGGGGGGGCGGGGGGACCTCCTTTCCTGCATCATCTTTCCCACCCCTTCGCCTCCACGAAACTTCCATCTCTCTCCCACTCCCGTCGTGTACTTTCTTCCTTAACCAACTCTCCCCGCCCGCGCCCTCTCCCCCTTCTCCTCCCTCGCCTAGCTCCATACACGGTCACATTTTTTTCGCGCAGATCAAATCTAGCCCCCAAAAATTGCTTGGGGATGGTAGTTCTCCCAGCAGCGCGCCCCTGGCCCCAACCGCCCCAACCCCCACGGCCTCGGCCCCAGCCCTCTGCTACCCCATCCTAAGTACGTCGCACTGGAGGCGTGCCCCCCTCCCGCCCCGCACCCTCCCTCCCCTCCCCCTCTTCCTGTGCGACCGCCTTTTCCCCAGCCCCGCAGAACAGCCAAGTTCCGTGCCAGCGAGAAGGCTAGCGAGCGGCGGTGGCTCTAAAATTTTTCGACCGAGAGGGAAAATCTCATAATAAAATTGTTGTTGTCGGCCCTCGAGGGATTTAGCGCGCGCACGTGTGTGTGTGTGTGTGTGTGTGTGTGTGTGTGTGTGTGTGTGTGTGTGTGTGTGTGTGTCTGTCTGTCTGTCTGTCTGTGTGTGAAAGGGTGGGGGATGAGGAATAAGGACGTATAGGGTAGGGCGCGGTAGGGGGAAGAGGGGGTTTCGGAGGGTTTAGGGGGTTCTACTTGAGATGCTTACGGACATGTGTGGAGGTGGTGGAGAGATGAGTTAGAGAGGCTCCCCCCCACGCCACGCACCGAGAATCGGCTTACAGTGGGGCCTTCCCCACCCGGCTCCGATGTGCGACTGCTGCCTCAGCACCGTGTCCGGTGCCAGCAAAGCCCCACGCCCCCCCCCCCCTCCCACCCCACGACCAGGTCCACCATGGTCAGCCACCGCCGTGCTGCTGCCAAACCTCGTTTTTCCGCATGACCTCTCTCCTTGTTTGCGAGGCAGGGCCGTGCGTGCGCGCGCAGGAGGGGGATAGAGAGACAGAGAACGAGAGAGAGTAGAGAGCAGGGGGGGGGGGGGGGGGGGGGGGAGGAGAGAACGGTCTCGATACACGGTGAAACAAGAAGCTAGAACTTCAAGGACACTTTTGCCATATTCAAGGACCGTGCATCGGATCCAAGGACTGGTCCTTGGAAAATGGCCATTTTCGGGCTTTTTGACCGTTTTCAAGGACCAGTCCTCGAAAGTCAAGGACCAGTCCTTGGAAGTCAAGGATCCTGAATGATGGACCCTCCGGGAGCGCCCATGACGAACATCGCTCCCAGTGGGGAGGCGGGTGGGGGGCGGGGGGTCTGGCGGGACAGACCCGGGACAGACCCGGGACAGACCCGGGACGGACCCGGGAAACCCGGGAGAGACCCGGGAGAGACCCGGGAGGGACCCGGGAGAGACCCGGGCCACCCACGAGCAACACACGGGAGGGGTCCGGGAGGGGGGTACGGGAGGGGTCCGGGTAGGGATACGGGAGGGGCACGGGAGGGCCACGGGGGGGTACCAAATAGGGTAGGTGGGAGGGGCCCGGTTGGGCCCCTCCATGGGGCCCGGTTGGGCCACTCCATGGGGCGCCTTGGTGGGGCACGAGAAGGGCCCGGGCACCCCGGCGAGGCCGGCGAGGCGGGCGCGCCAGAATCGCGCCAGGATCGTTCCGTGACGGACAGGTTAAGGCACGAGTGAAAATCCCAATGAGTTCTTTTACTCCCCTACGGGAAGGGGTACCCCTTTGCTGAACGACCCAGAGCGAGGGCCGGGCAGGCCACGGGAGGGGCCCGGTTTCAGCTTTATCGGGCCCCTCCCGGGGCCCGCTCGTGCCTTAACCTGGCTGTCACGGAACGATCCTGGCGCGATTCTGGCGCGCCCGCCTCGCCGGCCTCGCCGGGGTGCCCGGGCCCTTCTCGTGCCCCACCAAGGCGCCCCATGGAGTGGCCCAACCGGGCCCCATGGAGGGGCCCAACCGGGCCCCTCCCACCTACCCTATTTGGTATCCCCCCGTGGCCCTCCCGTGCCCCTCCCGTATCCCTACCCGGACCCCTCCCGTACCCCCCTCCCGGACCCCTCCCGTGTGTTGCTCGTGGGTGGCCCGGGTCTCTCCCGGGTCCCTCCCGGGTCTCTCCCGGGTCTCTCCCGGGTTTCCCGGGTCCGTCCCGGGTCTGTCCCGGGTCTGTCCCGGGTCTGTCCCGCCAGACCCCCCGCCCCCCACCCGCCTCCCCACTGGGAGCGATGTTCGTCATGGGCATTCAGGGTCCTTGACTTCCAAGGACTGGTCCTTGACTTTCGAGGACTGGTCCTTG
The DNA here is from genome assembly GCA_029379305.1 of Frankliniella fusca. NCBI lineage: Eukaryota > Metazoa > Arthropoda > Insecta > Thysanoptera > Thripidae > Frankliniella > Frankliniella fusca. Next base: position 22,742 of record JAHWGI010000542.1, read on the forward strand.
AAAACGGTCAAAAAGCCCGAAAATGGCCATTTTCCAAGGACCAGTCCTTGGATCCGATGCACGGTCCTTGAATATGGCAAAAGTGTCCTTGAAGTTCTAGCTTCTTGTTTCACCGTGTATAAGCGTTACACTCGCGTTACACTCGCGTTACAGTGTCACACAGAGTCACGCAGGTTGTACTGTCTCACACCACTCCAGCCCCGCGCCTGACTTCACCTCCTCCCCCGCCGGGCCCAGCCAGCCCAGCCGCCCAGCCCTGCTCTCCCCCCTGCGAGCGTCACGCGCTGCACCGGAGCATCGGCGGCGGGTGTAGCGGAGAGAAAAGCAACTCCAGCTCCGCTGCATCCGTGCCGCAAAAACAAGAAACGCACTTTCGGATGCATGCATGCATGCATGCGAGGAGGAGGCGTGCGAAAGGAGCCGCGCTCAGCCAGCTTCTCTCTCTCTCTCTCTCTCTCTCTCTCTCTCTCTCTCTCTCTCTCTCTCTCATGCGGTGGGTGTGGGAGCAAAGCAAGAGGAGAGAGAGAGAGAGAAAGAGAGAGAGAGAGAGAGAAGAGAGAGACGAGGTTCGTCCCCTAAAAAGCGATGCAGCGTGCAGGAGCGCCGCATTTGCGTCCGCCCCGCCCGACTCCCCATCCCCCCGAACTGCCCCGGCTACGCGTGCTGGAACAGCGGTACAGCAGCCAGATCTGGGTCACCACGGGCGGAATCGGAAAGGAGGACTGATAGCGGGCGTTCTTGCCTCAGCGTCAAGCAAAATGCAAAGCAAAGCGGAGCCCGGTCGGTACGCCGCCGTCCGTCCCTCTCCCACCCCACCCCATTGTCCTTCGTCATTCCGCTAAGTTGCTGTATATTATTTTCCCAGTAAATAGTGCCAGCGGTACGCCAAACCAAAACTGCAAATTGTGAAGAAAGCAAGCCACTTCGTACACTTGTTGTCTAGACCCATTAGAAGATTTTTGCCCGAAGCTCTTGAAGTTTCATCCCTTAGGATCGGATTTTAGGGGTTGTTTTTACCCCCCACCCCCTGAAATTCAGATTTCTGTAGCTTGGCCGATCTTTGCGATATTAGTGTCGATTTCTACTATTTTTGGGGTGCTGATTCCAAATATGTCGTTTGTTTTTTCAAAAAAAAATTTTTGACCCATTTTGAACCAAAAATGTGCATTATTTTGTCCAAAAGTACCGTTTTTACCAATTTTCTCTCTATGTCATGAGTCGGGTCGTTTCCAACTAATTTTAGGGTGAGGATTCGGAATTTGCAACTGCTGCTGCTATACGGAGTACCATATCTGATTTGTGGGGGGTGGGGGTGGGGGGTGGGGGGCGGAAAATAGGCAAAACATCAAGACGGGTATCGTTTCCGACTAATGCAAATCAGGAAAAAACGAATCTGTGGTTAATTTTTGTATAATTGTACCAGTTTGTCAACGAGGATAGTTATAAATGTAATTTTAAAATTAAAAAAACATATGGTTTTAATTATAAATACAGGTACTTCAGGTACGTTATTTGACCCAGGGGCAAATTAATTGACACACATTTTTTGATTTTTACCATTTTTTTTTCTTTTCTTAAAGTGATGCCAAACCACCATAAAAAAAAATGTCAGACCTGTATCTTGAAGGGTGTAGACTTGGCTGCCCACCTATTTCCTCTTTTTAAGAAAATTAAACGTAAAATGCTATCTCAAAAGACGCGTCAATGGATTTTGATGGCAATTTTTTCCTAGGGCCTATTTAATGTACTGGTTCCACTGAGAAAGGTCCCATCCCCTGTTCTCTAATGGTTATAAAGATAAAAATTATATTCAAGCCAAATTTAGAGTTTTTCCCTAAATTAGACCCAAAAGTGTTTCACCGCATATATCCAGTGGCAGTCCAACATCTGTGGAGCTGAACTAAAGTTAAGAAACAATATTCTGACTCAACTTTATTTTTACGGACCCATTAAAGTTATCAGAGTTGATTTAAAAATTTTAAAATGACTCCGCATTACTTCGGACAAAACTTAATGCTTTGGATAGAGACATCCCACACATACTAAGACTTACGACTAAAATATTTTTTTGTTTCTAGACAAGTCGGTGGGTTAAGAAGATGAACCTGGCCAACCGTACACCGGGTTAATGAAGAATCCTTTCCTTCTCTTATGGGATATCCTGCTACTATTATCCTGCTACTATTTCATCCATATGAGAAGGAAAGGATTCTTCATTAACCCGGTGTACGGTTGGCCAGGTTCATCTTCTTAACCCACCGACTTACCTAGAAACAAAAAAAATATTTTAGTCGTAAGTCTTAGTATGTGTGGGATGTCTCTATCCAAAGCATTAAGTATTGTCCGAAGTAATGCGGAGTCATTTTAAAATTTTTAAATCAACTCTGATAACTTTAATGGGTCCGTAAAAATAAAGTTGAGTCAGAATATTGTTTCTTAACTTTAGTTCAGCTCCACAGATGTTGGACTGCCACTGGATATATGCGGTGAAACACTTTTGGGTCTAATTTAGGGAAAAACTCTAAATTTGGCTTGAATATAATTTTTATCTTTATAACCATTAGAGAACAGGGGATGGGACCTTTCTCAGTGGAACCAGTACATTAAATAGGCCCTAGGAAAAAATTGCCATCAAAATCCATTGACGCGTCTTTTGAGATAGCATTTTACGTTTAATTTTCTTAAAAAGAGGAAATAGGTGGGCAGCCAAGTCTACACCCTTCAAGATACAGGTCTGACATTTTTTTTTATGGTGGTTTGGCATCACTTTAAGAAAAGAAAAAAAAATGGTAAAAATCAAAAAATGTGTGTCAATTAATTTGCCCCTGGGTCAAATAACGTACCTGAAGTACCTGTATTTATAATTAAAACCATATGTTTTTTTAATTTTAAAATTACATTTATAACTATCCTCGTTGACAAACTGGTACAATTATACAAAAATTAACCACAGATTCGTTTTTTCCTGATTTGCATTAGTCGGAAACGATACCCGTCTTGATGTTTTGCCTATTTTCCGCCCCCCACCCCCCCCCCCCCACCCCCCACAAATCAGATATGGTACTCCGTATAGCAGCAGCAGTTGCAAATTCCGAATCCTCACCCTAAAATTAGTTGGAAACGACCCGACTCATGACATAGAGAGAAAATTGGTAAAAAACGGTACTTTTGGACAAAATAATGCACATTTTTGGTTCAAAATGGGTCAAAATTTTTTTTTGAAAAAACAAACGACATATTTGGAATCAGCACCCCAAAAATAGTAGAAATCGACACTAATATCGCAAAGATCGGCCAAGCTACAGAAATCTGAATTTCAGGGGGTGGGGGGTAAAAACAACCCCTAAAATCCGATCCTAAGGGATGAAACTTCAAGAGCTTCGGGCAAAAATCTTCTAATGGGTCTAGACAACAAGTGTACGAAGTGGCTTGCTTTCTTCACAATTTGCAGTTTTGGTTTGAGATATTAAGGTGTACCGCTAGCACTAAAACTCCAGGCAGTCACCTTCCAGGAGCTCGCGATACAACGTGCCGCTTCCTTTTTGCGCGTGAGCGGGGAGCAGGGGCGTAGAAACGGGGGGTAAAGGCAACCCCGCAGACAGCAAAAAAATCCCTGGCAACTGCAGGACACGGACCGGGGAATTCCGGGCAACCACCGGGCAACCATCGGGCAGCTATGGACAACTTCCGGGCAACCACCGGGCAATATCCGGGCTACTCACGGGCAACCCGCGGGCCCCAGCTCTGCTGGTAACCAGAGCGTAGGTAAGGCCCGAAGCAGCCGGGGGAGACACCGAACTTGCCTACGGCTGACTGCCTTCGGTCGAAGTGTGCGACGGCTGACGGCCACCGTCGGGCAAGTTCCGGGCAAGTAGTTGCGTGTAGCCCCTGCATGTAAAAGACCCCTGCCAGCGCCTGACGAAGCTGTGATGGGCAACCCGATAGCGTCTATGCTCGGAGGCTGGCCCACCTTACCCCTGCTATTGGCACGTTCGGTGTCTCCCCCTGCTTGTCCCCGGCTGCTTCGGGCCTTACCTACGCTCTGGTTACAAGCAAAGCTGGGGCCCGGAGGTTGCCCGGAAGTGGCCCAAAGCTGTCCGACTGTTGCCCCAAGTTGCGCGGTAGTTGCCCGGTGGTTGCCCAGAATTCCCCGGTCCATGCCCTGCCGTTGCCTTTTTTTTTTGGGGAATGTCGGGCACCCTGAAGGGCCGCCAAATTCACCCCGCAAGTGCGCCGAAACTTGTCCAAATGAGGCCGTAGAGTGCGCTCTGGACGAATTTTTTGCGTTATTGGGGTCACGATGCAAAACTCGTTACAACACTGTAATTCTCAATGCAATAAAAACTACGAGTGGAGTGCAATAAATATTTTTTGCTCCTGTGGGAGCGATAAAAAAATTATTGCACTTTATTAGTATTTAATATTACTCTCAAGAGTGATAATTCTCATACCATTTGCAGCAATAAATGAATTATCACTCGTTTGTCGCATTAAACGCAAATTATCGCTTATTTTGAGCAATCATGATTGCAGAAAAATGCATGAACTAATGCACTTTTCGAGCGATAACTCTCTTATTGCTCTCCCTAGAGCGATATTTTGTGTGTATCGCTTTGAGGAATTATCGCAGCAAATTGTATGATATTTATCGCTCTTCAGATAACAGTGAAGGCCATCTTTTTGCGCTTGCGTTTCTTTAACCCTATACCCAGTTTCAGTTTCCAACTGTGAGAAATTCTTGTACCGGGTACGGGAAAATTTTCCTTGAGAGGTCTTTTACAATTACGATTCAAATTGTAACTTTTTTATAACGATACGTATCAACTCAGAATCGATTGGTGAGCAAACAAAGTCGAGAAGCGTAAAGTCGTACATGTACGAGATACTTTGTACATGAAGTACAAAATATAGTACATCTACGGAAATATTTTCCACAGTGTCCTTTTATTATTACTACTATAATTCCTTTTTTTTTCTGAATGAGTTAATTTTTCAAAGGTAGAGTGGTGGTGGGAGGGGGGACCGCGCCAAAAGTCTTGTGAGGGGTGCCCCCCTCCCCGACAGAAATTCGCCCCTGCGGGGTAAGCATGGAGCTTTCCGTTCCGGCCCGGTCGTCTTCACGATTAAGACGATCGTTTCTCGCGCTCGCGCACCAGCTCCACCGCCTCGTGACCACTGGACTTGAAGCAAAGGCGGAGGCGGGAGGTTCAGCAATTCCAAACGCCATAGAGATCCGGACGACCGGACCGCTGGTCACGGGAGGGAAAGGAGGAGATTCGTGAGGGTCATCAGTTTCTCGCAGGTTTAGCATTTTCCTTTTAGATCGTGATCAGACCTAGCGTAAAGTTTTTCCCACACCCAGGAGGACATTGGAACTCATCGATTATAAGTAAACTTATTGTGATTAATTCTCTGAATAGTAAGGCTTAACCTTTCGCTATTTTTCAAACGAACTGAGATTAGGCTTGAAACAAAGCGTAATAGGTGTATCCCATAATTTCCTCAATACAAAGGAATGGGAGAAGTTCTGTCCCACGCCTCAATTTAACCCTAACCTTTTCAAGCTTAACTGCATACGCCACAGTTTTATCAGAGATCGAGTTCTTAATTATTTTTTTTCTACTGAATATTTTTTGGGTGCATGTAGTTTATAAGTTTGCTGCGGCTCTACGCATTTTGACGGAAAAAATAACTTCAATGCCAGCGTACAGCCTGCGGCAAAACTTAAGTTAAATTCATGGCGCAAGCCATACACACATGGTAATCAAAAATCTCTGAATCCAAGAACGCATATCAATTTTATACAAAGCTGTCTTTTTCTATTCCATAGACGCAGAAAAGGACTCAGCGAGTCCAAAACCGAGGTGTGCTGTCAGATTCCGAGATTTTCGTTCACCGTGCAGTGCTGCACCTGAAATACATTTCCCCGTGATATTTCTAACAGTGTACCGCCTCCACTCCCACGCGCAGTCATAAGCGCCTCAAAGCGTCTCGCCTCATTGCTTCTCATTACAGCGACACGCAAATCATAGCGGAATGGAGCGGGCCGCCAGCCCCGCCCCGCCCCGCCCCGCTCCGCCCCGCCCCGCCCCGCCCCGCCCCGCCCCGCCCCGCCCCGCCCCGCCCCGCCCCGCCCCGCCAAGTGCCACTCCTGGACCATTCCACACATCCGTGCGCACCCCGCCCCGCCCGCCCCGCCCGCCCCGCCCGCCCAGCCTGCAATAAGGGGCGCGGGCTGCGCGGTCTGTTGAGGTGGGGCGGGGCGGGTAGAACGCCTCGTGTCGTGCGGGGCTCTGCAGCAGGCGGCGCAGTGCAGTCGTCAGGCAGGCAGGCAAGGTGTAATGAGAGAAAGTCCATATCGTTCCGTCGCGACAATCGTCACCCCCCGTACGGGACCCGGAGAGACCCGACCCGCACTGAGCAGAGCACGGAGCTGACTGCGCAACACCTCGTCACAGCCCTGCTGGTCGCGCTCGAACACAGGGAAAGTTTCCAAAAGTACAAAATATTACAAAGAACTATCGTCCCTTCAAAAGCACGGCGGGCAAGCAGAAAACAAAAGTGAATGTCGTGGTGTGTAAATTTCTATACTTTTACTTTGCCTTGGCGCGGAGTGAAACATCGCCGAGGGGGAAACAGCTCATAACTTTGCTGTGCAAATTTGCTGCGAATTTTCATAAAATTTTATGTAAAAATGTATATGTAGAATTTTTCAATGTTTGGCCTATTCATTTCTTATATTATTTTTTTTTAATTTAAAAATAATTTTTCACAATTTTTGATTTTTTTCTTTTTTTGCTACAGTATTTACGGTAAGTATAAAGGAGTACAGTAACCTTTGAGTTGGTTTCCCTTTAAACATCACACTCCACACTCATACTTGAGCAAGGGTGCAAATGGAATTTCTCGAAGTGCGAGACATTCATTTCGAGCACCGTTGGGTTTCCAGTATATATATGCGAAACCGGAGAAACCGCAATGGCCGAGCTCCGCTCTGCGCGGGCGTAAGTCAGTACTCAAATACCAGCAGCCGGGGACGGGACGGGGGGGGGGGGGGGGAGGGGGGGGGGAGGCCGCGGCCAGGCGTGCGGTAGGTATAAGTAAGTAACTAACCAGCAGGCAGAGGGCGAGGCAGGCCGAGGCGTGCCCCGTAAGCTGCATAACAACTTCCACATCATCGGTCTTTGCTGCGGTCGGGTTGCGGGTGGGTTGCGAACGAGTAGGGTACGGAAGGGCAGAAAGGGCAGGGAAGAGGGGCAGGGCACGGGCAAGGGCAGCCCAGGAAAAGGGTACCCACCCACGGGGCGGGCAGGCCAGCGCGGCCCGGCGGCGCGCCGCCTGGTCCCGGTCCACAGGACTTACAGCAACAGGAACTACCCTACAGCAGAGAACACACCCGAGCTCCCGAGCTTCCCGCCAGAAGAGTGCAGGCAGGCACTGCAAATTAAAAAGTCAGACGCACGGTGGTCCACCGTGGTCAGACGTCTCATGTAAAAGAAGCGGAGATTTTTCTTCGTCCGCATTTAAGTAGCCCAAGATAGTGAGATAAAAGTCTATGGGTGTCACTGTTAAAAATTCCGTACCCCCATGCCCCAGATACTACGGTAAAACCGTTTTGTTTGGTGACGGGACGACCGTATCTGAAAAATTACGGTGTTTTCCGGGACCAATTCCGTAGTTTCAGTTTCTTGAAACTTCAAAAAAAGTTGAAATACAGGCTTATGTGAAATATACGGTCATGCGGGTAGTACGGACGAACCGTACCCTATAATAACGGTCCCGACCAGGTAAAAAATTAACGGGGAAAACCGTACTAATTACCGTGGAAATTTCTAACAGTGGTATTAATGTAGATTTTGACATGCTGATGAAAAGTAGTTATTTTCTTCTCGCCTATCACGGCAAATCTGAAGTCTGGGATTCCCAGGTACTTCTTGCCGTTTCCAGGCTCGAGTCTGGAAACGGCAAATTATTTTCAGACTTATCCTGGGCGCAGTCTGGGAAAGAGCCGCTTGCCCACGGCTTCCCAGGCGAGGGGCTGGAAACGGTAATTCTTTCCCAGGTAAAGTCTGGAAAAGAGCCGCGCCGAGGCGCTTCCCAGGCTTTGCCTGGGACGAGGGCCGCGCGCCCAGGAGAAGTCTGGAAATAATTTGCCGTTTCCAGACTCGAGCCTGGAAACGGCAAAAAGTACCTGGGACTCCCAGACTTCAGATTTGCCGTGTAAACCCTGAGCTGTAAAAAATGTAACCCTGTAGAAGGAACTAATGTCAGTTAAGCCGTTTACCCACAGCTATCCTGGACTAAAGTGATTGTTGATTGACACTCGCTCTTCTTGAGAACGAATGTAAAATAGTACACAAATGAAGTGACATGGCAAGGATATGAATCCTCTCTCAAAAAGGCGAGGGTAAGGTTCCCCCCTCCCCCTTCCCCAATCATCACTGAAATAGAGTGAGATTCCTGAAGCTACTGCTCTCATCGAGCTATGAAACCAATCCTCAGTTTACGAGAGCGAGAAAATACTTCTCGCTCTCCTGAGGGTGAGAATCCTCGCTCTGGTATTTACAGTGAGCGTGCTGCTGCCCAGGCCAGGCTTTCGACCCAAGAGCGCATAGGTACATTACCCTCGAAAATTCCACTAACTTCGAGGTTCATTTTCTATTTACACTGCACTCTAACAAGTGAGATCAATAATGAATTTAATGCGAATAAAAAGTAATAAACAGTAAAAACTGTGTTGTTTTTCCCAGACACAATAAAAAATAAGAACAGATAACTCCAGCGCTGGCTCGTGTGATTTTCACAAACTCTCCGTAAACCGATTTCCTGAAATAGGCGCGTACCATTATGAACGAACCACGGTCAACGAATAAAAAACTGGGACAGGGCGTGGACTGAGATTGAGTGAGAGAGAGAGAGAGAGAGAGAGAGAGAGAGAGGGGGGGTTAGCCGGGCAGTGTTAAAGAGAAAGATAAGCTCCCAGGGTCAGCGGCTGCGGAGCGGCGACAGACTGACCTCAGTGAAAAATAATAATTGTCGGATAAAATTCGTGCTCGGCGAGTGACCACTTTTATATTCCGGCTGCGGGCGGGGACAAAACGCGCCGGGCGGGAGGCACGGGCCCTGGCCATGCGCCGTCAGGCTCACTAAAATTGCCCCACCCCCTACCCCCTTTCTCCCTTTACCCTGACCGCGCTCCGCGCCCGCGGCGCGGGTGGGCCCTGGTGTGGTGGGCGCTGGTGGTGGTGGTGCTGCTGTGCGGCCGGGCTGCACAATGGGCAGAGGAGGCTCTGACAGGAAATGGGCTGTGGTTGTGGACTCTGCGGCGAGCGCGGCGCGAGGCCCCGCGGGGGAAGCCCTCACAGTGCGAGGAGGGACAGTAATGGTAATAATGAAAAGCGCTTTTTCACTCCTATAAAAACAGGTTCGTCGACAGAGGCGCCACTGCTTGGCTTGGGGGAGGGCCGGAGGCTCGCGGGACCTCTGCGCTGTCGCCGTCGCGGTGGGCTCAGATATCTTCGGCGACAACATCTACCTCCCTACCACCCTCTTCAAGTGATGCGCGAGGGGAAATAGGGAAGAAAAAATCAGAAATAAGACAAAATAAGCGATGTCCGACTGTGATGATTCACGGAGGAGGATGAACGTTATAGACCGAATTCCAAAAAATAAAATAAAAAAAATAAGCGCATCAGTTGAGTAGTGTGGCTGCCATACAAACAATTCAGATTAGGTGGAATGATACATCAGCTGGTATGTCCTAGCATACTAGTTTCAATTCTCTTCGCGCCAATGTTTAGATACTTAGCAGTCGCTTCAAAAGTTTTAAACAATATGGCTGTGGCAGATAATAATTTTACCCAAGGCAAATCCACCTGATATATATTTTTTTGCTCCAGTAATGACCGCAAGCGAGCAATGATAATCCAAAGCGCGCGCAAAAAAGGTAGGGTTCGTAAGAGGAAAACGCTTTAGGGGAAGCGAGGGAGGAGAGGTGAGGGGAGGTAAAACCATCCTGATTTATACAGCACCTGCGAGAGCTAATTCCAGGGAACGCACTTACATTCCACGAATTACGGGCTTAAAGCGGCGGCGAAGGCGCGCGCGGGTAGGCAGGCGGGCGCGCGGCGGTCCCGGAGCCCAGCGCCCGGAGCTGCCGGAGCACACGCGGCCACACGTGGCGCGGGGACTTAGCCTTTGTGTACCGAGCGCCCCGCCCCGCCGCGCCCCGCCGCGCCCCGCCTTACCCTATACCCCGCCTAGCGCAGCTGTTAGCGCTTACTTCATTTCTCAGACTCGATTGCGATATGGTAGAACTCTGGAGCGTGCGATGCGGGGAAAGCGCGCGTTTGCGAATGCCTTGTCCCCCAACCCGGAACCCGGCATGCAAGCCGGCAAGCTGCCAAATCCTCATGACAGCATGCGCATTCATAAACGCTAGTGTGGTTCATAATCACAAAAATTAAGTTAAGTTCAAACCAATTCACATTAATTCAGACCAATTCACGCTAATTCAAACTATTCAAAACGAATTCAAGCGAATTCAAACAAATACAGGAAAACTCAAAACAAAGTAAAGCTAACTCAAAACTCATTAAAAAAAAAAAAAATCAAAACTAGTTCAAACGAGTTCAACACTAATTCACACTACTTCAAACGAATTCAACACGAATTCCTACCATTTCAAACAAATTAAATACAAATTCATGCTAATTCACACTAATTTAAATGAGTTGTTCAGACAAATTTAAACGAATTCAGCAGGCCAATTCAAACGAATTCAAACCAATTCAAACAAATTTAAGCGCCAATTCAAACAAATTCAAACAAATTCAAGCTAATTCAAATTCAATTCACGAAATCTGTACACCAAATTCAGAGTTTACCCCTCGAGGCAACGCCTTGAAACAAATGCACGCGCTTCCCAAATGGTCAAATAAAAGATTTGGAATCCTCTGGAGTACTTCATGGGGTCCTTTTGGATGCCACACCAAATTTCCAGGCCGTTCCCTCGAAAAGATCATACGTGTAAGACTTTCCGTCTACCGGATGCTCCGTTGCGTACGGGTGACTTACAGTATACTGTCTAGTTTTCTGGCGACACAAAGTCGCGATCAGCGCGTGAAATTTAAGCTTCACCGTTTACACTGGTGATGGCGTAATGAGATGTATCGGTACTGGCTGCATAGCATGATGCGAATCCAGCCATGCCCAGGCTAAGATAACCATGGTGGCCATAGCCACGGCCAAGAATTTACCATGGCCCCTTGCTCGATTACCATGGCCATACTACTGGCCATGGTAAAACGGTCCATGGCCATCCGTGGCCCATGGCCATTGGCCATAGCCACACAATGGGCAGACAGTGGCCATGATAAAACGGCCCATGGCCACTCGTGCCCATGGCCAGACCATGGCCATGGTCGTAGAATAACCATGGGCAGACAATGGCCATGGTCATAGAATAACCATGGGCAGACAATGGCCATGGTAAAGATAGCCATAGTGTGGTCATGGCCATGTGGCCATGGCGAGGTCATGGGCCGGATGATAATTTAAATGCCTATAAACCCTGCATTTATAGGAATTTTCTGGCGAAACTTTGTATGTAGCTTTCTCCGCTTATAAAATCAAACTTATTTACTTTTCTCTAAATGTGAAATTTTGGGTGCCCCATTACTCGGAAACGGCTTTAGTTAGGCAAAAACAAACAGCAGCATCGGTCTTGTCTCGATTTTTACACCTCCGGAACATACTCTGATCTTATCTCCGACCTAAAAAGAAACTTACTAAGTAACCTCGTACTTCGCACTTTACATTCCTATAGTACACGAGGCCATGGCACAGGCAGGCCATGGCTATGGCCTGTCCATGGGCTATTCTGGCCATGACCTGTCCATGGCCTCTCCTGGCCATGTCCTGCCCATGGGCTGCCTCGGCCATGGCCTGTCCATGGGCTGCCCTGGCAATGGCCTGTCCATGGGCTGTGCTGGCCATAACCAAAAAATCCCATGAGCAATTTACAATGGCCGTTTGGCCCATGGGCAGTGCCCATGGCAGGCCGTGGCCATGGTAATGCTCATGGTTATCTTAGCCTGGGTGTAACCAGTTTCGGAGCAATGATTTTTATTACGACATTGACAGACGGGAGGGAGGGGCGGGGCGGGGTAGAACGAGGCGGGGCGTGCCGGCAATCGGTTCAGACGTTGTCAGGCCTGCTTTACGCCCTTCTCTACCGCCTCTCCGAAACGATTTCGCTCATGTCGCGACTCGGGCAGCCCGGCCGCGCCCTATAGCTTCAAGACATCCCGACGAGTTTACAAGGGTGTAAGCCCAAACGGAGACTTCGAGACCCGACGGCACCGCGATGAAAAGGTGAGTGCGGCCTACAGCAGGTATTTCGACCCCCCCCCCCCTCCCCTTACCCCCAAACACTCCGCTCCCTTAAATCGCTGGGGGGGTAGAAAAAGCCACCACACGAGATGGGGTAGTTGGGGAAGTGGGGGTGCGAGTTAGGGTAGGGTGGAAGTGGAACAGGTCATTGTTTGCGGGGAGCCTAACCCGCGCAACAAAAACCAGAAACAACACAATACGCTTTGCGGGCCGCTTTTGTGGGCGCGGGTGGCAAAGCCTTGTGGCAGCGCGGTGGGGGGCGGGGCGGGGTGGGGCAGGGTGGGGCGGGGCGGGGCACTTGATCCCTTATGGCAACGCAGATTGGAGAGGGGAAGGGAGGGGCGGGAAGGGATGGGGATATATTCCCCGGCAGCGCGCACCCAGACCCGCCGCTGGGTCCGCCGGCCCGGGCGCCAGTTACTCATCCTCCCTTTACTTCGCCGTCCCTAACCTGCCCCGCTCCTCCTCTCTCGTCCACTTCAAGCGCCCCCCCCCCTCCCCCTCACTCTCCCTCTCTCTGGAGTCGTCGTCATCGTTTTCTGCGCTCTATTTCGTGCTCATAATTTGCCCAAAGAGCCAAGCAGGCGGCTCGACGCGATGGAGAGAGAGAGAGAGAGACAGAGAAAAAAAAAACAGCGTGAAAGAGGGAGAGTGAAGTGACAGGGTGGGACGGGGTTGGGTTTGAGGAGGGCAGAGAGGGTTGGTAGGGGAGGGGGGGGGTGGAGACGCACCCGGCGACAGCGCGCCGGGCGCCGCTGCTTTGGTGAAAGTGGATGGTAAACGGAAGGACTCGGAGCGGTACGGCGCACACATGAGAGGTGACGGAGGTAAGGGGAAAAAGAGGGGGTGGGGTTACAGTCTTGCGTCCACGACCATGCGTTCACGTCAATGTTAGCAACTCCGGCTAGGATTTCGCAGGTATCGACTCTCTTCTGCGTCTTCTTCCAGCACGTCCTTATTTTTTTACCACTACAAATACGTACAATGTTTTCTTGTTTTGGTGGGAAGTCTCGCGTAAATCTCAAAGCGGAAAAAGAATAACGGAATGCAGGACTCTCCCAGCCAGCTCCGGCAGCAGCCGCCGAGCGCCCCCGGCAAGGTCGCCTTCCTGTGCCTTGAGCTCTGGCCCGACCGGTGATACACATCTCACGATAAATAAAACGGCTCCCAATGACGCGCGGTGATGTATTGAGATGGAACGCCTGACCATGCAGTTCTGTCGCGCCAGGGGGCGGGGCGGGGCGGGGCAGGAGGGTGGGGTGGGGTGGGGCGGGTCCGGAGCACGTCAAGACAGGAAATAAATCCGAATCCCCACGGCGAGCTCACCTGCGTCTTCAATATCGCGCTTACGTAGAGTGGTGAGAGCAGGCGACTGAGAGAGAGAGAGAGAGAGAGAGAGAGAGAGAGAGAGAGAAAGAGAGAGAGAGAGAGAGAGAGAGAGGGGGGGGAGGGGGGGGATTGAGAGAGCGAGGTGGTTGTTAGCGAACAGAATAGTATACGGCATACAAAGACGCGCCACTCAGCAGGTCACCATAAGTTTTACAACGACGCGGCGGTGCAATGAAACAAACTGATAGAGAGAGATGAAAAGCGACGCGAGACGCTCTGCGGAGGAAGAGAGAGGAAAAAAAGAGAGACGACTAAGAGCGCCGGAACGAGGGAGAAAAAAAAATGAGAAGGAATGGCAAACGAAAAGGCCACCGCACACAGCGCGTTCACGCGGCATTAATTGGCAGAGAAAACGGAATGGGAGAGCGATAAAGAACGCCATCAGAAAGTTTGCCGACGTGAAAAATGTGAGCAGAGGTTAACGCTCAAGAGTTTGAGGCTAGTTTCAAGATATTCTTATTTTGCGGCCTGTGCAAGTGCACAGATGAGAGAGAGAGAGAGAGAGAGAGAGAGAGAGAGAGAGAGAGAGAGAGAGAGAGAGAGAGAGAGAGAGAGAGAGAGAGAGAGAGAGAGAGAGAGAGAGCGGGGGTTCCTGGTAGACGAGATCAAGGTCTTCACGAACGAGCGAACGAACGGGGTAAAGGCAAAATAAAAAGTAGAAAAAAAGTTTTTTTTAAAAAAAAAGGGGGTGGCCGGGTGAGTCGCGGTTCGCTGCGTACTTTGTGGTTTATTAAGGGCTATGGAAATGGTGCATTATTATGAGGCAACTTTGCTTTGGCGTAGCCGACCCTGGCCTCTGTCCGGCCCGACCCGGCCGGCTAGGGCGCACTCCCTTGTACTGTCCGCACGAGCCGCGGACAAACTTGTCTGACCGCACAAAAGAAAGAGGAATAGGAAATGTGGACGACGACGTGGAGCTACATACATCTTCAATGCGTAGTTTTAAGTACAGGGATGTAGGCAGGAAGGGTTGCACGCCGTACCTTTTCCTCCGCGGTCCAAATAGTCGTATACGCCTCCCGATAAAAATGAAATGTTTGGAGTCGTATATATAACAATTCCGCGGATGAGCAAAACTGTTTATACGCCGCCTTAAAAATAAAAAATAAAATGAAAATCCAGCCTCAACTGAGCTAACCGAAATGGATTTAAAAACAATTTTACCATTCCGCGCATTGCAAATATACCGCCCTCCAGTGACACACACGTTGCTATGGTTTGACCCCGAGAGCGTGACGCACGCCGCAGCGCTCGTCATCATGATGGTGATGATGTTCGGCGGGACCCGCGGCCCCGCGGCCTCCCGGCCTCGGCCCCCGCGACCGGGCGCGCCGCTTGCGTTACGGCTGATGAGGTTTGCCGAGCAATTATATATACCCCTGTGTTGTTGGCCCGCGGGGAGGAATTGAATTTGAGCGACTGAGGCCGAGAACGCGGGCGGGTCGCTGCTGTCGCTCCAGGACCTCGCCCCGCCCCGCCCCGCCCCGCCCCGCCCCGCCCCGCCCCGCCCCGCACTCTTACCGATAGCGCGTCCTGGATGCGTTTGGGAGCCAAGTGACCCGGTTGCACTGCGCCGGGGAATACATTCCGAATGCATGAGCAATCTGCCCCGGTTGCGCCTTGTGGCGTGGCGCAGGACACGCGTGTGGAGAGAGAGAGAGAGAGAGAGAGAGAGAGACAGAGAGAGAGAGAGAGAGAGAGAGAGAGAGAGACAGACAGACAGACAGACAGACATAAGAAACGCGAATCTCCTGCAGGCTAACGAAAAACACATATAGTAATCCTCTGCCTACAGCGCTTCTCACCAGCCACTCACCTAGAAATATCGTGTCTTGATCCGTGGACCAAGATCAGTTTTTCTCTTGATACCATGGAAATAACACAATCTAATCAAAAAATCTTCGCTCAAAAATTTATTCTTGGCCAACATTCTGTACTTAGATCAAGAAACGATTTTTCTGGGACGTCCACCACCTTCTAGACCCAGAAAAAGCTTCCGCTAAAACCACACATTTTCAACTGAAAATTTTTTCTACATGTCAAACAGACCCTACCCTATAGATTTGTAAAAAAATCCACATATTTTAGTTTGACGAGTAGCAACATTTTTCGATGGGAAATCAGTGGACTTAACGCACCGTAAAATATCCAGACTGAAGTACGGAACTGACTACGGCTTTCCGTTCCTGTATTTGAAAAACTCAGTAGAGAGGGCAGATCGCGGCGTCACCGCACCCTGTTTTTCATGAACGCTGGCTCCGTATTGGGCAGTTAGTGGCAGGATTTTGAAATTTACAGGTACGGTGCCTAGCTACGGAAATCGCCAGTGGTGTAATTAGCGGTAATTTCCGTAGTTTCCCCGTCATTACTTTTTGCAGTGCGGAAGCGATTCCTATAGGTGCACGTATTTTTCTTCCCAGCCGAAGTCCTTCTAAACCAGATAGACAGGCGTAGACAGGCGCTCAGAGACACACGGCACGCGTCAGGTAGAGCAGAGACAGGTCCCCAGACTACAGAGGTGGCGTTCAATTAATATTGAGCCGTCGCGATGCGATCAGAGAAAACCCCGCGGTGGCATTGTGAGCGACGGTGCAGAAGAGAGCTTGGGTGGCAGAGGCAGAGACAGAGAGAGATAGAGAGAGACAGAGAGAGACAGAGAGAGATAGAGAGAGACAGAGAGAGACAGACAGAGAGAGAGAGAGGGGGGGGGGGGAGAGGCGTGGAGGTGTGCGTGTGCTCTTCTACCGCGGTACGGGCGCGCGCAAGGCAGGATAAACGGAATTGAGTTGTTACGTTATTCATGATGATTCCTCGACGTTGTGACGTCCTACTCTACGGGCTGTGGGGGAATACGTACAGGGAGGGAGGAGGGGGAGGGGTTTACACTCGCGCCGCTCACGCTTTTCGAAACAATCCGAATCCGCCTCACCAGCCGCATTCATACTTCCGGTACTCCTCCTCCTCCTCCTCCTCCTCCTCCTCCTCCTCCTCCTCCTCCTCCTCCTCCTCCTCCTCCTCCTCCTCCTCCTCCACATTGCGACGGTCCTTCCCTCCGCACTTCACCCACTTACCGAAAAGGGGGTGGGGGTGGGGGGAGCTCACTTCAGAGACACTTGTAGGTTCTGCGCGTTTCCCTAGATGCGATATGGAAAGCCTCTTTCTTTACAGAACTTAATATCATTATGTATGCATTCTTAGGCTTAGTATAGCTGATTTTAGAACACCGTATTCACGCGTCTGCGCTACGTCGTTATTACAGTTCAGGGTGAACAAGTTCCTCACCTGAACCATTGTAAAAGCCCACTCTTTAGCTTTTTCAAAGCAGAAGGGCGGGCTGAAAATAGTCGTGAGAGTTACAGGAAAAAACTTACAAAACAAAATGTCTTGAAGTTACGACTTCGCTTTATTTCGTAACGAGTAGTTTTGACATGTGTCGACGTAGTTTTCTCCGACGGTCATGAATTTGCTCTCGTAAATTTAAGACTGCGGTCATTGATGATTTACGACTCAGTGGTGTAATCGTCGAGTATGAAAAGAAAACAACGTTAATTTACGAATATTTTTCTCACAAAGGCGAGTTCCTCGCCAGCGTTTTCCTGCGCTCCACCTGCACACACGCAATTCCTGCTGCATCGCCCGCCACCGCCTTCACAGCAGGAACGGGCGTTCCTGCTACCGCCGCGTCGTCCTGCTGGATAAACCTGCAGCTCCGGACGCGCGCCGACGCCGCGGTCGTGGGCAAAGTACCCGTACATAACACCGAGACTGATTACAGGCGAGCATTCCAGGGATGACCGCGCAGGCTGGCTCAGAGTGTGTGCGTGTTTGTGTGTGTGCAAGCGATCCGATATCAACCGCTAACGAAACGAGCATGGTGGGGGGGGGGGGGAGCGAGAAAAAAACCCTGCCGGTGCGGGACGACCATTGTTCCGCTCCATTAGGCTGGAGCTTAATTACGAACAATCCTGTATGAGAGACAAACTGCGCGCCGGGTTAAGGGGATGGGGGAGGGGAAGGGGGGGAGGAAGAGGGGAGGGGGGAAGGGAGAGGGGAAGGGGGAGGTTTCTGCAAACGTGGCAGTGCTCTTCTCCGCGCGGCCGGCCGCAGGACGCTGCCCCTTCCCCCCTGCTGCCCCCGAGAGGGCTCTCGTTTGCGATACTGCCGCGATTTCCTTGCGTGTTCAAACTGACGGCTTTCGCTGCTTCTATGAGTCCCGCTGCTTACGCTCACTTCAAAACGCAATATCGCGATGAGTTTTTCAAACGTTGTAATTTACTCTGCACAACGAACTATAGTTTTACACACTTTCATAGCGCAAAAGACACTTGCATGTAAGTACAGAGGCAAAAACAGCGTTGGCGACGGGTCTCAGCGGATCCCCGAGTTGTTGGATCTCGCAGAGTTCCCTCCTCCTCATTGGCCTCCCCTCCCCGCCCTGGCTCCGGCTCCGGTCCCGGCTAGTCCAAACGCAGTAAGATACTATCCTCCCCGTTCATTCAATACCGGAAGCGTTTCCGCTCCAAGTTGGCGAACAAGCGGGCAACACCAACAAACCAGCGTGAGCGCGCGGGCTGGGGACACGGCGCGGCCCAGACCAGGATTAACTCTCGAAATTAAATAGACGAGACCCACGAGAAGATAGAAACGAGAAAAAGAGAGAGAGAGAAAGAAAAAAAAAACTTTAGCGCGAAGCCGTGGGAATGTAGGTCACCTGGCGCTTCCTACCGCTAACAAGCAATTCGGGGATGGTACACGTACAACGGGAAGAGGGGGAAAAAAAAAGAAGAAAACGTTACCATACTGCAAACGTGACCGTGAAAGCGTAAGATGAATTGGTGATTACGAACGAAACGTTCGTGAACACATCGAGACCGCCGTAGCGACCCGACCACAATAAAACTGCTACCGAGTGATCGACATGATAACTGAAATAAAATGTGTCCCTCCACTATGACGTAACTATTATCGTAACATAAAATAAGGAGGGTAGACAAATTTTTAGAAGAAGTGACGTCACATTGGGATTCAGTGCGTAAATGTAGCTCTCCTGCAGGTGTGCGAATTCTCATTCGCACAATTGAACAAGTAAAAATAAATTTGTGCCCTAATCGCACACTTGGAGAAAGATAGGTGAATGGACAGATATTCACTCACCTCCTAAGAGCGAGATATTCACATTCTTTTGGCTTCCCAGTCCCAGAGCACAGAAGTAAACCCGGAATCAATCAAGGAGTATACGCGAAACACAGGGCTCAATACGAAGCGGGCGAGAGAGAGAGAGAGAGAGAGAGAGAGAGAGAGAGAGAGAGAGAGAGAGAGAGAGAGAGAGAGAGAGAGAGAGTTCAATTTGAATTTGAATTTATTAAGGATATACGAAACAGAGCTTAAAAGCTCCACTGGCGTTGTACATTCGCTTTCTTATCATATGAAGAAAAGTAAAGAACTAAAGCAATAAGTGAAGAGCAATACCATGTATGTATTAATACATACAATTCACAGCAACAGTCAGGACGTAGGACGTGTGTCAGAATTTACACGATAACAACACAGAGTCCATACTTTTATATAACAGTTATGTAGAGATTATGATTTTAACAGAGCGTATTGACTTGGGAAGAGGGAGAGGGGGAGAGAGAGAGAGAGAGAGAGAGAGAGAGAGAGAGAGAGAGAGAGAGAGAGAGAGAGAGAGAGAGAGAGAGAGAAGCGAGCCCTTCCACAAAGAGAGCTAACGCGTGACTTTGGCAAACAGCTCCTGCATCACAAGGCCGTGTTCAGGTGCGTTCAGGTGCTGCTAGGCACCGCCAGGCGCTGCCAGGCGCTGCCAGGCGCGCTCCAGTTAATGTCCCTCCCTGCGAGACGGCCTGGCCATGACTAATGGGCGAGCCGGGGGTGCCAACACGCAGCGCCGGCAACATTCCAAAGCTGACCGCCCAGGTAATCTATCCCCCAAGCTGCCGCCCCGTCCCACCCCGCACCGTACCGCAGCTACCGCTCTTGGGGGCTGGCGCAGTACTGCTTTATTGCAGGTGAGCTAAGTCGCTAAGTCTTCCGTGGTCACATGAGGAATCATCATCACAGTAGCGGGTGCATGATCGTGGGTCATTTTAGAGCGACCGTTTTAGACGGGGGGGAATTCACTTCCGTAATACACTGTACACCTGATCCATGTATTACGTGGTAATACCCGTAATGTAATACCGAAACCACAAAAATATGCCCTTCATTGATCAAATGTTCTGCGAAATACAGCTGTAATACCGTGTAATACCGAGTAGTCTGTACAAGATTTTCCAATGTGCATTCCCCCTCAGTTTTAGATCGACTGTAGCATACCTCATTCATTCATTCATTCATTCATTCATTCATTCATTCATTCCGAGGGGTATTCACTCACAAAATCTGTGACCCTACTATTACGCATAATTTGCTCCGAAATTGTACAGATGAGCCTAAAACAGGCAAAACAGCCCAAAACGACACACAAATAAGGAAAATAAGGAGAATTTTCGCTATTATACGCTTCTATTACGCATACTATTACGCCTTTATTACGGATAGAGTGGCCCGACTATTACGCGATTGTATACCCCCTCCATTCATTCACTTAGGATATAGTGGCTCAGGATGCGATCCTGTCCGGGCAAAATAATAAATCCTGCTAATTTTTGTCATGACGATTGTTGGCAGGCAGGAAAAGGAGGAGGGATGAGGGTTAGAGGCAGCGAATCTTTGTAAATGTGTAAGTTGTCACTGCATAGATGTAGGAATCTGAACCGTGTTAATCCTTGCAGCGTTGCAATGAAACTGAAACGAGTACCCGTCGGTTCTAGTCTTCCCTATACGATCGCTTCGTATTTTTAAAATGTACGCGCGCATTTCTCCTATCTCCACAGAGTGCCACAGAGCTATGATATTTGCACTGCCCTTTCAGCGGAGTCTTTGTAACATTATTAGTTTCACTTTGAGATTAAAACGAAATTTTATACAGAAGAGAAAATGAACGACCCTCAATATTGTAAAAGGAGCTTCAGTTTTGTATCTCACGCTGAAAAAAGGCGAGTACCGAAGTTTCACATAGGCAAGGGAGCGCCAAAGAACTGACAATCTGAAACGCTATGCCAAAGCGGCAAATAGCAAACGGCTGCCGGCGCGTTTCTCTTCTAGTTTTCCCCCACTCTCCATCTAACCGAGCCGAGCCGTATTGTCACAAGCGGGCACTTGAGACTTGCACTTAAAGCTCCAGAGACATTGCGACGCGGCGGCCCGCCCGCGCACACAGCGCGCGCGTGTAGGATGCAGACAATGAGCACCGCCTTGTACGAGCGGCGGAGAAAATTTGCGCCGGGTGGAAAATAACAAAGGGCGACCCACGCGTGCACGACCCGGGAGAGTGGGAGAGGAGAAAGCAGAGGGGAAAAACTAGAAGAAACAAAAGGGAACAACACACCGTCGAAAAGACTCACTCCATGGAATGCATAGTAGTGGGTGAACGACGATCACAAAGCAGCCTCGGGAAGAGCACAAACCTGAAACAGAAAAGTATGACGTCAATACTCGAGGCTACGATTTTCCGAAAGAGGTAATAGAGGGGGGGGGGGGCGGAGAAAAAAAAAGGGGGAACATTTGCAAGACGACCAAAACGATACCGAGGGAATGGGATGGGGGGCGAGGTGAGGGCGGGGTGTGGGCGTCCCCGCGCCGCTGCGCCCCCCCCCCTCCCCCTCCCCCTTCCAGCCCCGCCGCGCGCTCACGGAGCGAGGCTGCTTACGGCCAGCGCGGACTCGATATCCAAACAGCTGTGACAACACAGAAAGTTAATTAAAACGGCCAAAATTAGAGGCGCGCCGTGGAAAATGAGTGCGTCCTGCCCCCGCTTGCCGCCCGCCCGGGTCGGACTCGCCGGATAAGTCACCCGCCCCTCATCCCCTATCCCACCGTGCCCCGCCCCATACCCCGCCCCACGCCCACACCGCGCACCATCACGTCACTGCCGAGCGATTCCGAAGATCGCTTTCATACCTCTATTCTCTTCGCACTTATGGAGCACTGCTATGGTCAGCACTAGGGCACCGCTGTAGGTGCAACGAGGACGGAGAGATGAGAGTGATCTTCACTGAAAATCTACGAGTCATAATTCTCGCCCCTATACGAGTGAGAATTTGAGGGCAATTTTATTACTCTCTGGAGGGTAAGAATTTTTTTCCTCGCTCTTTTTGAGAAAGAATTTTGAGACCTCGCCCTAATAAAGTGAGAATTCGTGCTCAAATAAAGTGATGTTAAAAAATCCTCACTCAAATAGAGCGAGGTTAAAAAATATATCGCTCGAAAAGAGTAAGGTTAGAAATTCTCACTCCAATTTAGTATGTAAAAGTGTCCTCTCCCATTTCGGGTGAGAAATTGGATTCCAGGGTTTGCAGTGTTCTGAATCAGTCGGCTGCCCAAACCAACGCCACCCCCGGGCTGCCCCACCTCGTCCTATCCATACCGCTAAACCCGTGGAGTGTCATCAAACTCGCTAAACTATTGTATACCCTATGCGTGTTTCTTTGAGTGATATCAATGCGGGTTCAGTTCGCCTACCCCTGCCTGCCACATTCGCCGCCAAGCCACCACAGCCCCCGCACAAGCCCTGGCGAGTACGCAAGCCAGGGAACACCGTGTTACGGATTCAAAAGAGACACCTGGCAACGATGGTGATCGCCAGATATTTCCCGGGATTACCCCGAGATTTCTAGCGATTACCCAAAGAGATTACAACAGATTATCGAAAAAATTTTATGGATTAATAAATGGCCAGCAGGTTACTAGGGATTACCAGGTGGAGGGGGTGGCGTGGGAGGGGGCGTGCTGGCGATAAAACGATCACCAACTCCCTCAATCCGTACCGCGCCTGGCTCGCTGCCTGTGACACACCAGACTGACCGCCATCGGCCGTGCCATGCCGAGATTACCACTGACACCTCGGTCTGGCCCGCCGCACACCGGTCACTTTGCCGATATCTGTAATGTGATAGTGCGATACTGAAACTCCTCGGGAAAAATAACAGAAAAAAAAATTACGTTGAGTGACGTATACATGCAATCGCGAGTGACACGAATGTCCCCGGCGGCCAGTACTGAATTCTGCGGCGGATCGTTTCCACTTCCCGATAAACGTCCAGCCGACGCGTCGCGTAACGTCGCGGTAGCAGCTCACGATAGTGTCTTGTAATGTGTTACATAACTTGCCAGCAGCCCCCCGGGCCGGCCGGTCCACCGCTACCCTTCAGAACTGCAACTTAGTACACTGTTCCTAATGTGTACTTCAAAGCACGCATTACGAAATGCATGCCTGCCATGTTATGCACTAGGAAGTTCATGCCTGCCATGGTATGCGCTTGGAAGTACATGCCTGCCATGGTATGCACTTGGAAGTGCATGACTAATACGTTGGCAGGCATATGCATTATTCCTAATGCGTGATTTAAAGTACACATTAGGAACAGTGTAACTCAGTTGACTGATGGTGTTGGGTTTGTTGTGAACGTCGCCAGGTCGCACTTTGGAGTCTCGCTTGTATTCTCGCCCCCAATCTCTATACGCAGCGGACGACAGATATGATGGAAGTAAAGAGGAAAGAAGGGGAACGGGGAGCACAGCAGTACGGACGCGGATTAGAACTCGGTAATACGCGAATATAAACCATATCCTGAACGAGCTGAGCGATCCCGGCCGCCACACGCCGGTCTCGCCCCGCCCCGCCCCACCCCGCCTCACCGCCCGCTCCGAGCAGGACCAATTGCCGACAACGACGCCATTCCTGAGGGGCAGCGGGGCGGGGCGGGGCGGGGCGGGGCGGGGTGGGGCGGGGTGGGGTGGGGTGGGGCGCCGAGTGCTAATGCAGGTGACAGCTTGCGAGGCCCTTGGGCGAAGAGGGGACGGGTGACGTGCGCTGTGGCGGGGCGCAGCGGGGGTGGCGGGCCGAACTGGGGACATAATTAGGTCTGTTCATTGAATTGCGCAACACCCCCCCCCTCCCTCCCTCTCTCTCTCTCTCTCTCTCTCTCTCTCTCCCTCTCTCTCTCTCTCTCTCTCTCTCTGTGCCTCACACACACACATTCAGACAGGCAAAGACTATCCCGCCGTGTCACTCCGACGTTCACAACGCCTTCAGCATTACTGCTGCTGCATCTGCATGCAGTAACGGCCGCCCCGGCACCCACTGGGCGCAGCACACCAAAGTTCTCCGGCGTGCACGAGCGAGCGGGAGAGCAGAGAGAGAGAGAGAGAGAGAGAGAGAGAGAGAGAGAGAGAGAGAGAGAGAGAGGGAGGGAGAGAGAACAGCGGGTGAGAGGGCAGAGCGAGAAAGAGAGAGCGCACAGAGACTAGCAGCAGTGCGCCACATTCCTGGTCATCCTGTGCAGAGCGGCAGCAGCAGAACAAAGGGAGACGGCCGGCACATTCCGGAAGGGCGGGAGGGAAGGCCAGGACTCGCTGCTCCGCACCTTGTGTCCGTGCTGCCCACCCCGCCCCGCCCCGCCCCGCCCCGCCCCGCCCCGCCCCGCCCCGCCCCACCCCGCCCCACCCCGCCCCGCCCCGCCCCGCCCGGCCCCGCCCCGCACTGCACACAAGGAATCCTCTTTGACTTCGCCAGCAGCGGGATATTAAAGCGCAGCGGCAGCAGTGGGGCGACGAGCGCGAAAATCTCCCTGCTGCCATTCCCACCTTCCGTCGTACTGGCTTCTCCCATCCCCCTCCTTTCCAAGAGCACCTCATGACAACTCCCTCCCCCCATTCTCTCTCTCTCTCTCTCTCTCTCTCTCTCTTGCATTATCTCGCGGTAATCCTCACCTTTACGTCTTTCTGCCGTCTTGCCCCCTCTCTACCCGACCCTTAGTCCCCAGTATGATGTGTTAGAATAAGGCCTTGAAAACTTGCAGAAGCGTTTAAAAGGTGTTGCGGGTTTCCCTATACCCTCCGACGGGCAGAGAACCGAACCCAGAAATCAAGCAGACCCGCAACACCTCCGCTCGTCATCTTTGCCTTGATAAATCCTTGTAAAGGATTTAAATACTTTCGTGGAAGCTTATAAAAACGATTAAAAAAAAAAAAAAAAAAAAAAAAAAAAAAATCACTGTTATTCAATTACTGTGACGTCACATTCTGTTTCATGTGAAAACTGTCACAGCCCCCTAAATATTAATGTCATATTCTTTTGAATGTGACAATAAAATTTAGTCCGCATATTCTGGCATATTCACGTTGAAGAGAATGTGACACTTTTCACATGAAAAAGAAAAAGAACGTGATGTTACAGTACTTGAATAACAGTGGGGAAAAAAAGAGAAAAAAACAACGTTCTTGCGCTATCGCGCTATAGCAGGGTATTTTCTTTGGCTCGTCCCTTGCACACTGTAATTTTATAGGAAACACATGTTGCCTTAAATCGGCGACACATAAATGTGTTTCCTTTTTTCGGAAACACATAAATGTGTGACCTTTTTCGGCGACAATTTTGTTTCCAAAACCTCCGTGTGTTACCGAAACGAACACGCATTTGACCTTTTTCGGTAACACACGGAGGTTTTGGAAACAAAATTGTCACCGAAAAAGGTCACACATCTATGTGTCGCCGAAAAAAGGGTCACAAAAAGGGGATGTTACCTTTTTTGATGTGTCGCCACAAAAGGTCACAAATTTGTCACCTTTTGAGTTACAGTGCAAACCAGCCAAAATCGTCCGCAAGATTTTCGCAGTGTGCCGCACTCTCCGCACTTGGCAGGGGCAGGGGCCTCGGCAGGGGCCCTCACGGCGGCAGGTACAGAAGTACCGGCTCATAACGGCGGGCGCGCGGGGGCGGTATCGGTGTTCCCGCAGGGCCGACCGCAGGCAAGGTCCCCAAAGCCCTGCTGCTGCTGCGGCTGGAGCCTGGCAGCGAGGCTAGGAGGGCCCAAAGCTCGCAGGCGCAGGCCCAGGGCAGCGGCGGCACTCCTATCAGCATTTCCACGCGGCTGCACATCGCAGGAACCACTGCTGCTGCTACCGCGGGGCCGCGAGCAGGGCGACGCTAGCCGCTGCTTGCCAGCCCGGCGCCGGCCCGACGCGGTCCCGCCGAAGAGGAGCACGACGTCACCTCGTCCTAGGTGCCTGCGGTGCCTCTCTCCCTCTCTCTCTCTCTCTCTCTCTCTCTCTCTCTCTCTCTCTCTCTCTCTCTCTCCTGACCCTGCTACTGTTACTACAGTTGGGAGGCCTGAGCCGACCCGTACACGGCAGAGGAGTACAGGGCAGGACTGTGGTTGGGGGGCAAGAGCAAGACCACAGCAGCTCTCTCTCTCTCTCTCTCTCTCTCTCTCTCTCTCTCTCTCTCTCTCTCTCTCTCTCTCTCTCTCTCTCTCTCAATTCAATTCAATTCAATTCTATCTCTCTCTCCTCTGCACGATGTTGTGAGTGGTGTCCAGGCAAAGCGGTTACAGATTCTGGATTTGGTAAAAAAAAAAATTGTAAATTGAATTTGATTTGGATTGAATAAGTCTGCTCTGGAAATCCAAGTGTGTGACATTCACAGTCTTAGGTTTATTCCCGTGTGAATCAGGGTTGCCAAAAATTTCCATTTATCGATTTTCCTGACATTTTCATGACAACATCTTGTCATAATTGATTTTTTTTTTCCTGACGTGACCATCCGAAACCATCATCCGCAAACTTTAGGGACAAAAGATTGGGATTGACCCACTCACGGCAAAGAAGGCACCAATTGGACATAAAGAGAATTTTCCTGACACTTTTCTTTCAATATCCTAAATTGTTCCTGATTTTCTCGACACAACTTTTAGAAATCCTGACATTTCCCTGCTTTCTCTGGCATGCGGCAACCCTGTAGTACTTGAAAAATAGACGAATACTCTAGTCCTTAAAACAAACTCCCCACAAGTTCGGCGGTGCAGTTGTCTGCCCCGGGCTCAGGGAGCTGAGAGCAGCAGTGCCCAGCCCAGAGCCCAGCGGTGCAGCCGTCGAGTCCGGCCCGGCCGACGGATGACGTACGCGGACCGGACGCTGGCGGCAACGCCCGCCCACC
Source organism: Frankliniella fusca (assembly GCA_029379305.1). Classification (NCBI taxonomy): domain Eukaryota; kingdom Metazoa; phylum Arthropoda; class Insecta; order Thysanoptera; family Thripidae; genus Frankliniella; species Frankliniella fusca. Next base: position 49,578 of record JAHWGI010000542.1, read on the forward strand.
GGGGATTTAGGGATGGGAAGGGTTTCTGTGGATCTGGCCTTATTTCTCTCTCTCTCTCTCTCTCTCTCTCTCTCTCTCTCTCCGGACGATCCCCTGCCCTGTTCCACTGCGTGTTTTGCGCAGCGGCCACCGTCTCTCCCGCGCGCCGCGCACAAGCCAGTTTAGACCCGTAGGCTTTCCGGCTCCCCCTGGTCTGCCGGTTCGGCGGGGCGTGGCGTGGCGTGGCGTGGCGTGGCGTGGCGTGGCGGGGTGGGGTGAGGTGGGGTGGGGCGGGGCGGGGCGGGGCGGGGTGGGGTGGGTCGTGCCGGGGTGCGTCGTGGCGGCGCGGGCTGGGGCGGGGCGCGCCGCACAGCGCCGCTTCTCCTCCACTTTATCGGCGTGTTCGACTCTTTTCTATAACTAACTCGGGCTCTGGCTTTACAGACAGGACGACCGTCTTGTTTGTCCTGCTTTCCTCTCTCGCACAGGAAACTCAAGTGCTTCAATTTCCACTCGTTTACTTTTGCCTCCTCCAGTGTGTACAATGCCTGCACGAGGGGTCACCAACTCCCCTTTCCGTTAGCCGTACAAAAGAGTATTCGTATATTACTGGTAATATAGGTTATGTCTCTTTCATATAAAATGATATAATGTAATATGTCGTGTAGGGGTAATATAGAGGCAAAATTGTCGTAATGGAGAAGTAATACATGATAATCTACAGGTAATACAGCCCACAGCCACCGCGTACGAAGTAATACGAGTTGTCGACCCCTTGTGACGGCTAGGAAAGTTCACACCTTTCTTTCTCTTATTCATGTATGAACATGGAACACGCTGTTAGTAGATTTCGTTATTTTACGATTAAATTTGCATACGAACAGTTTCGTAAAATCCACTTTACGAACTGTTCGTAAGGAAATAAACAAACTGTTCGTTGGTAATTTGACGCCCAATGCATTTCCTTTCCTTGTAAAACAGTTTGATGATGCAATAAATGACCACTGGCATGGCTAATCCACAAATCCAGACAAGGCTACGAGATGTTCGTCATTTAACAAGTCTTCGTTTTTGTTACAAATAACGAAAAGTTCGTGTTGGGAATTTAACAGGTGTTGTTTTTTCGTGAAATTACGAAAAAATCCCCTACAGAAGAGTCCACACATCTTACAAGTACGCGATATTGAAACTTGTGTGTGTTGAGCGGAAGAAAGAAAAATCAGCCTGTCACGGTGCTGAGCTGAGTGTGTGGCAAGAAATTCTTGCGCAATAAAAGCTAGATACAGGATCAATAAAGGGCGACGCACTTGATGCAGGTTGTTATAAGATCAGCCAAGAAGCGCGATATCCGGCGCTCTGGGGCTCTCCGCCCCATCGAAGGCTCCCCCCCCCCCCCTTTCCAAAGAGAGGAGGAATAAAATTCGCACGAACGGCCCGGGCGACGAGGGCATTGTGCGCAAAATAGCTTCTCATTCCTCTCGGATGAGAAATGTGTGTATACACACGTTTGTGCGCGGCGTCGACTAGGGGGCAGCGGCTGCAGCAGTGGGGCCCGACCACCACCAGTGTTGCCAACCAGAGGGCGGGATGGTGCAGAGGGAGTGGGGGGGGGGCGAAAAGGGGGACGGCTGCCTGCAGGCGCTTCTCGATCTAGTCGTCGAGAGACTCAATTTGAATCCATCAGCTCCACCCGCGCATCCTGCCCCCCCCCTTCCCCCCGCCCACATATACCACCCGCCATCGACCGTCCGGGACGCGCCGGGCCGGTCACATACAGTGCGTATTGTGTCGCTACGAGGAGCACGTACCGCTGCAGGGGAGGGGGAGGCGAGCCAGCTGAACACCTGGGAGGACGTGCACGTGCACACACACCTGCACGGTAAAGATAGTTTCTTGCATTTCAAGATCTGTCTTGGACGTCCATTATAATTCTCCGTAAGATCCAAGAAAGATCTTGAAATACAAGACACTATTTTCGCTGAGTGGAGAGAGGTACGAGACGCCTGCCTGCACGCCCTGGAGGGACGCGAGCTGCTGCCCGCTCACCAGTGGGACGTGCACATGCTCACTCCTGGAGAGAGGCAAGCCATCCACTTGCACGTCACTCTTAGTGGTTCCCTCCCACAACTGCACCTGAATCCCTCCCCCCCGCCCCCTCCGCACCCATGGCGCGGGTCGGATTGAAGCCCCGTACTTCGGACTCTGCTTTTAATGGATCGCATCGAAATGAGGTGGCAGAGCGAATTCGGTAGAAAGGGAGCCAAAAAAGAGGGAAAAACCAGGAACCCTTTTACATTTTAATCCAGAGATATACCCAGTCGGTAGGTGCGGGCTGGGGTGGTGGTGGGGATTGTTTACGGGAGTCCTTGGGATGCATGCTAAGTGGGGTAATTAGTACACGTCCATGACGAGCGAGGAAGGAATAAAAGGCCAAACTGATTGCGCTACAGCGGGAGAGGACTGAGAGAGAGAGAGAGAGAGAGAGAGAGAGAGAGAGAGAGAGAGAGAGAAGGCAAAGAGGAGAGTGTGCGAGGGGAGAGCGTGCGAGGGGAGAGCGTATGGGACGGGAGCGAGGGAGGACGGGCTCGCACAGTAGGAGGGAGAGTGACGGAGAGACCATTAGACCGACAGCTGTACACAAACAATTAGCACAAGAAGCGTATGCAAATGTATGGCGTTTCGACATAATCATTTCCCAATCAGCGGCAGGGCGACATCAGCAGCAGCAGCAGCAGAATATTGCGTCTACTCGACAGGGGCATGGATCCACCTGCAGAGCGCTTCCCTGCGGAGCGGCAGAACCTAATAACCTGCTGCAACAGGACACGGTGAGGTGGGGCGGGGCGGAACGGAACGGGGCGGGGCGGGGCGGGGCAAGGCGGGGCGGGGCGTTGCGGGGCGGGGCAGGGCGGGGCGGGGTGGGGCGGGGCGGGGTGGGGCGGGGCGGGGCAGGGTGGGGCGGGGCGGGGCGGGTCAGAGCGGGGCGCGCCTGAGGCCCGGGGCGCGCAGCAGGAGAGCGCAATACGTCTCCGTCCAGCTAGACTTCCCTGCCGTCCGCAAGGGCGCGGCACCGACCTGTCGCCTTCGATATTGGCCCGCCGGGCTACGCGCGTGCTCGCAGAGAGATAAGTTGGGGGAGGAGGAAACCTGGGGCGGGGCGGGCTGGGGCAGAGTGGGGGGGGGGAGGGGGAGGCATATTACGACGCGCCCGTCCGGGACTTTAACCGCAATTCCCGCTCTCTTCTGTTTCTAATACGTCTCGCCCTGTTACAACCCGCCGCCGCCGTCCCGCCAACACTTCCATCACTACAGCACCAAGCACCATCAGCAGTGGCGAAACCCGCCCCACAACACCATACCACCCCCCCGCCCCGCTCCGCCCCCCCCCGCCCCGCCCCGCCCCACGACGCCCACATGCCGTCACATCACGTTACGCACAGCAAAGAGGATGGGAACCGCGGCCGACCGAAATATGATAGGCAGCCAGTGTTCATCAGGCGCCTAGCCAGCCCTGCCCCGCCCCCCGCCCCACCACGCCCTACCCTGCCCGGCCCCGCCCTGCCCCACCACGCGCCGCCCCGCCCCGCCCTGCTTCGCCACGCGCCGCCCCGCCGCCACTCGATGGAAACTCGTTAAAACCGAAAGCGAAGTTGCGCGCCGCGCGGGACAGGATCGGGGAACGGCCCGGCCAGCAGCAGTCCCGGGCGGATTCGAATAACAGAGCCGCGCATTAATCCGAGGAGACACAGCGAGAGAGCTGTGCTACCTGCCGCCAAGGTGAGAGAGAGAGAGAGAGAGAGAGAGAGAGAGAGAGAGAGAGAGAGAGAGAGAGAGAGAGAGCGCTTTTCCGTATTTTTGGCAGGGCGACATAATGACCCACTCGAGTGCTCGAATATAGAGAGGAGAGCGAGCGGCGCGAGCGAGAAAGCGAGCGAGCGCGAGACAGAAGCGAGCAAGCGAGACAGAGGTTCCATCAGCAGCCAGCAGCACAGGAATATCGGACGGGAAGGACCCTTCGGAGACGGCACGTCGCCTCGGCCATTTAGCCCTTGGCTCGGTGAAACGGAGAGCCATCGGGAGCGGCATTGCATTCCTATTCGAGGGCTGCTCCCGGTCCCGGTCCCGGTCCCCTGTCCCCTCCACGAGGAGAGCCAGGCGGGGGCGGGGCTAGGCCGGCGTGAGGACTCTGGACCGACCAGGCAAAAGAGACCCCCTCGAGCATAACGGCAAACTTTTGAGAAATGTAAGCGCCAACCGCCCGCTAAGTGCTCGTTCAAACCGCGCGCCAGCGCGCACTTTTTATTCCCCCCCCCCTTTTTTTTTGTTGGCCCCACCACAAAGCAGACCACGCGCAGAATCGAACCCAACCGAAATATCCCATTGGGTCCGCCTTGAAAGTCGAACCGCCATCGTAACCAAGCCCATAGACAACCAACTACCTCTCTCTCTCTCTCTCTCTCTCTCTCTCTCTCTCTCTCTCTCTCTCTCTCTCTCTCTCTCTCTCTCTCTTCCGCTATTCTCCCCATTTCCCGCCCATATTCTGGTCGTCCATCCCCCCTCGTATTGCAAAGTCTGCGAGGCTCTGTCTATCAATTTATGTGTTTGCCTTGAGGAAGGAAGGGTAGGTTTCCGTGCCGCTGCACCCCGCTGCCCTGCCCTGCCCTCCTGCCCAGCCCTCCTGCCCTGCGCTCCTGCCCTGCCCTCCTGCCCAGCCCTCCTGCCCTGCGCTCCTGCCCTGCCCTCCTGCCCAGCCCTCCTGCCCAGCCCTCCTGCCCTGCCCTGCGCTCCTGCCCTGCCCTCCTGCCCTGCCCTCCTGCCCAGCCCTCCTGCCCTGCCCTCCTGCCCTGCGCTCCTGCCCAGCCCTCCTGCCCTGCCCTCCTGCCCTGCGCTCCTGCCCTGCCCTGCCCTCCTGCCCTGCCCTCCTGCCCTGCGCTCCTGCCCTGCCCTCCTGCCCAGCCCTCCTGCCCAGCCCTCCTGCCCTGCCCTCCTGCCCTGCCCTCCTGCCCGGCCCTGCCCGGCCCCTCCCTACCCTCCCTATACCGGCAGAACCACCTCCTCACCTCACTATCTATCCCATTCCTGCGCGCCGCTGTTGCCCCAAATCCGCTGTAACATACCATTTCCTTCGTTCCGACCGACATTTCCCGGACGATAGAGCGCGCGCGACGCGTAGGCCCACCGGTAGGGCTGCGGCAGCATATTGGACGCCAGGTGGCAAACGCGATACCAGCAAAAGGCATGGCGGCCGACGGGAAACCAAAACTGCTCCTTCTTCCCTTCTCAAGCACAATTAATTTAAAAAATTATTTTATTTTAAATTTGAGGTCAAGAATACCCATGCAGAGTAATTTCTTGTTGTAAATACACTGTTACAAAAGCCTTGTTCTAATACATATTTTTCGAGCATATTTTTTTTTATTATGCTGTTTACTCAACGGTTTCTGATCACAGGCCAACATTATTTTTGTCTCGTGACAAGAAAATTTGTCAGAAATGCGACACAAAGTAACTCGTCAAATCACAACAACTTTGCTGTTTAAGATCAACTTGATTGCTGAAGTACAACTAGCTCGTTTTAAAACAGCATGTTTGTCTATGGACAGAAATATTGACAAAAATGCAGTCGCAAGTGTTGTGTGATGACAAACTTTTCTGTTTGTGATTTTTTTTTTTTTTTTTTTTTTTTAAACAAGCATGTTGTACCACGATAACAAAAATTTTTTGTTCTGCAACAACAGTGTTATGATGATCTTTAGTTCTAAAATAGCGTTAGAACTTTTGTTGTTTTCAAACAAAAATGTTGTCCTGTAACCGAAACACGCTGTAAGTTAACATCTGCCACAGAAAAGAATTCAGCAGATAAAATGCATACTTCGAGTTGTTGCGGAAGAATTAATTCAGTTGGAAAACAACTGTAATGCGAAACTGTCGTGAGGTAGAATAATGTCGAGCGGAAAAACTTTAGTTACCTCGCTTCGTTAAAGGAATGCTATCAAAAAAACCTGTTATGATTGAGTCACGATTGCGGAACCTCGCTCTGTGTAAGTGAGGATTCATATCTTTAGTTTACTTTCTTTGAGTAGTATTTAAGATTCTTTCTCGAGAGTGCGAGGTTACTAAACAATCTCTTAAACGAAGCAAGAGAAAAATCTCACCTCTTTTTGATGATACATCTAACTCTTGAAATTGCAGTGCCTACGGTGAATTTTTAACGTAATGTACAGTGATTGTCATTGTCGGGCACACTTGCTGCACAGTGATATCCTCCGTAAGCAACAGTGCAGCAGTGCCCACCATGTAGCTGACATGTCAGGGACACACGTGAAAAGCTCTTCTGATCCATCCAAAGAAAATTTCAGGCGAAATGGGAGAGTGGGCCGGAGAAGAGATGGCTATGAACTCATCCCTTGATCGAAAAACTCCTGCAAACCTAGGAGAAACATTAACGCCAAAGCTCTGGCTGAAAGCATGAAATTCCCGCAGCGCGCGCGGGGAAATCGAACAAGTATTCCTATCACTTCATTACTGGGCGTTACGAGATCGAGTGATGAACGCGCGCGTATAGAAAACCGATTGCGGGGCGACAAAGCAAAGCCATTACGTGTTGAACTATTGCGGGCTGCGTTCGAGTGGCGCGCGCGCTGCCACCGCAGTCCGGGCCGGGCCCGAGAGTCCTTGTGCGCCTCGAACGCGTCCCGGGCTGGGCTTCAAAACACAAACACAATATGGCGCCATGGCGGGCGCGGAGCGTGTAGCGACGCACAATAGTGCTTCCGGAATACATTTCCGGCGCCCTGGCCTCGCGCGCCCTGCTGAAGGGCCTGCCGATGAAGAAGCACGAGCAAAGCGCGCGCGCACGGCACGGCATTCGAACCGGAAATACGAACGCTGTCATAGGGAGAATTTTGCTCCTGACACGTGCGCGGGGAGTAGCAGGACCGAGCAAGAGAGGGTATCACTTCGAAAATTCTGAGAACGCTCCCCTCCCCCCACCCCTTAAAAATCATTCTCAAAATCAAAATGAAGTTCAGAAGAAAGGTACAGATCCGAAAAATCGAGAACAAATGAACAAAAAACTGAAAACACATGAAAAAAAAAGACAGAAAAATGTAGGGGATTCAAAATTTCTCTGAGACAGAAATTTTCAATATTTTCTTGACAAATCATGAAATAACTATTTACAATTAGAATATAAATATAAGAAAAAAGAATAATTCAAAGTCCATAAAACCATCGTACACATTTTGTACAATAGTGATGCCGCCTCGCATCCAAGCAGCACCCGCCCGGCCCGCGCGACATGTGTGTGTAGGGGGTGGGGGGGGGAGGAAGGGGCAGGGTTTTCTGTTTGGATTCGAAGGAATAACGAGAACTGAAGCGCCCGGCCGCGCAGCATCAACAAGAAGAATGCGAATATTTAACAGGGTACGCGGTCAGCGTTCGCACGTGGTGCGGTCTCACGGCCGACGCTATAAATAACGCAGTGAAAAGGCGCCAGTGAATAATAGGGCTGGGCCGCGGCGGTGACACTGTTCATGAATACGGGACAAATTTATAAGGAACCACTTCATCTGCTGGAAAATTTCTGACCCACTTTCCTTGTCGCTGCGTTTTTCTTCCGCATCGCGAAACGCGAACAGGGCGGAAGTGAAGAGAGGGGGAAAAGAGGGAGAGAGACAGACGCACACACAAGCCAAACGCGAAAACTAGAAAGGGAGAGGTCGCGGGAGCAAGAAGAGGGATTGTATCTGTTTCCGCCTCGGACTGGACCGCTGCTCGCGTTTTGATTTTGCAAAAGAGACAGACAGAGAGAGAAAGAGAGAGACGGAAGAGGGGGGGGGGGGCGAAGGAGAGAGAGAGGAACGGAGGTTAGAGACGAGATGGAGGCGACGGGGGAGGAGAGAGAATGAGAGATAATCTGAGTCTGGAGGGGAAGAGTGATTTGGGCCATCAGCGGGAGATACACCACTCAATCACACACACACGGCCTGATGGATCTGCTGTGTCATGTGAGGCGGGGAGGAACGCACGCCGTGTGTGTGTGTGTGTGTGTGTGTGTGTGTGTGTGTGTGTGTGCGCGCGCGCGCACGCGCGTGCGAGCAAGGGTGTATGCGTGTGTGTGTGCGCACATGCGGTCGCATTTTCACACACACAGAAATTGAAGAACTATTCCAATACCGGAAAGCCGCACCGTGTTCGCATTTTTGTTTTATTAATCCCCTCCCTGCTCCTGCTCACTCCCTCCCAGCCCAGCTTGACCGATCTTCCGATCTGCAATAATATTTCTCTCCGGTCGACGCTGCCAGTCTAAATATTTGCACCGTCCCCATTCTTTCATAATTTCCATTAAAGATTTGGCAGGAAACATTAATCTTGGCGGCGCATGGACGAGCACCAGGAGCAGCAGCAGCTAGCCGCACCACTTCCAAGGTACACAGAAAAGTACACACGACCTTTCTGGAAAGTAGGAAGGGAGAAAAAAAAGAAAAAGAAACCATAAAAGAAGGTAGGATGAGGAAATGGAGTGATTACACGTCGCCTTGGTCTCGTTCTCGTGCCTTTGCTGTTGCAGTACGTTTCATTTCCCTGAGGTTTGCGTTGATAACTCACGAGGCAAGGTAAACGGAAAAGAAAAGTAAAAGCGGGCGGACAGGGAGAGAGAGAGGGGGGGGGGAGTGCCGAACTCCTGGGCCAGGGGGAGGGGGAGAGGGGGGCACACCCTACATAGTCACAGGCAGAGCGGCAACCAACCGTGTTCGTCTCTTGACTTTGGAATAAATCGAGGGAAAAGGGGGGGGGGGTAGGGGGGTAAGGGAAGGAGCGAGGGAGCGAGCGCCACAGCCGCCCACGCCTTTGAGAAAAAGAGACAGAGTGACACACCGCCGCCGTTGTCAACGCGTTCAGAGCAAACAAATATTATTTCTCCGAGATCGATTGGCAGTCATTCTCTCTTTTATTTCTCTCTCTCTCTCTCTCTCTCTCTCTCTCTCTCCCACTCTCTCTCTCTCTCTCTCTCTCTCTGGATATCTCTTTTATTTTCTCTCTCGTTCTCTCCCTCTCTCCCGTGCTCTCTCCATGGCGACCGTCTGCTGTCTACCGTGTCTACGCACCGCGCAGCCATCTCGTTCCGCTCGCTGATAAGAAACGGATACGGGCCGCAAGCTTGTCATCTCTGGCAACAAACTTTTCGGACCTGAATGAGTTTTTTAAAGGAGCGGCACGGGGGTGGCGGCGGCGCCCTCAGCTCAGCAGCGGCGAGCCCCGCGAGGTGCCACGACGCCTGCGCAGTGCTGCTCGATGAGTAAGCGGCAAAAAATCCCGCGAATCGAGGAAAAAACGATTCTGAACTCGGCTCTGAATGTGTACATATATAGTGAACATTTGCGAATTTTTCTCATTTTTTTCCCCCTGAATTTTGCCGGAGTTTTCTTAGTTATTTCTCTAAATTCTTCTGAAGTACGAAAGGGATGTGCAAATTATGCGTTTATCAGCAGCTCTAGCCATTTCTGTCTCTCTCGCACTCATTGCCGGTAGTGAGTGCGAGAGAGACAGAAATGGCTCGAGCTGCTGATAAACGCATTATTTGCACATCCCTTGCGACGTGTACAAAAATTTCAGAGTTGTGTCCCCTTCGCCACGAATACACCAGCGCTAAGCAAACGAGTATATCTCTGCGTGCCTACTTTAGGCCGTAACTCTCCGCACACGGGACACATACCTTTTGTCCAGTAGGCAACCGGAGATAACAGTTTGCCTCACACCGGTGTGTATTCGCGAGAGAATTTTATTTTGAATATACTTACTTCTCTGAAAACACTAGGTTGGCGTCGCCCACGAGCCGGCAAGGTGTTGTTAGTGAAACCTAGCGCACCGATGCGGCGCCGGGCGGCCCACCCCATCCACCCCCCCCCCTCTCTGCTGCCATCTCCCCCTTTTCCGTTGCCATCTTCCACCAAGCAGAAAATACTGCGAATTGTCCCGACGCTGTGCGTAATGCTCACGGGAGAGCCCCCACCCCCACCCCCGGCCCGGCCCGCGCCAGGCAGCGACAACCCGCCCGAAAAATCGTGTGATGTGTTGCCGGGGTAGGCGGAAGGTGAGTGAGACAGCAGGCGCGAGCGGTCCCTCTGTGATAAGGGGCACTCTGACAGCTGTTCTACCGTTCATAGAGTGCTCTTCACCGTTGGCGCCTCAATAAACGATCTACTTGTTAATTATGAGGACGACAAGAAGGTGCAAAAATAGAAAATCATGGTTTTTTCCCCCAGAGCTAGATAATTGTCATAATAAGTTTAAATCACATATGCTAAATTTGAGTTCTCTAGCTCAAACACTGTGAAAAAAGTTGTGATGGTTACGGAAAAATTTCCATGACAAAAAACGCCGTAAAGTTTACGATCTCACAAGTTGTAAGGTTACGAGCATTTTTTGACACAATGTGTCGACAGTTTTCTTCTACGAGCAAGAATCTACTCTCGTAGATTTACGACTGCTGTCATTAATTTACGACTCCGTGTCGTAATCAAAATTTATGAAAACAGTCGTAATGTTACGAGTATTTTTTTCACAGTGGACGACGGACATCAGACATCAGATAGGACGGCTCACGCGTCCACCTCAAACGAAGTTGTATCTCTCGCGGAAAACATGAACCAAGGGAGGACTGGCTCTGAGGATGGCTGATTTAGTTCTACCTCTCTGCCAACTTTCAACAAAATCCCATTTTTAAAAAAAATGGTTTTGAATACGGGGCCGTTTTAATAGTAAAATAAACTTAAAAAAAATGGATCCTGAGACAAGACAAAACCAGAGGGCTACTCTGTGCCTAAAAAAGAAAAGGACTCTGCTTTTCTCGCACTTACTGTTCTCTTTGATCTTTTTTCTTCTTCCTCTTCACTTTGCCTTTCTGGTCGCGCGAACACCGCCGGACGCGCAAGGAGTCAATGTTGGGCCTCCATTCCATCGGCAAGGCAAGCAAGCGAGCCGACGGGCGTCCGCGCAAGCAAGAGCGGGAGGCGCGCGCGGATGGGGCGGGGCGGGTCGGAGCAGGGTGGGGCGGGGTGGGGCGGGGTGGGGCGGGGCGGGGTGGGGCGGGCGGGGGCGGGCTGCATTATAGATGAGCTGGGAGTGCAAACACACGCAATTCGTACAACGCAGAGACGCGCGCCATCCGCGCTAGGAGATTATACCGAGCCGAGCCGAACCGTCACGAGGCGCGCTCGTGTCACGTGATATCGCCTGTCGCTCAGGTCTCCTTTCTCTCCTCCTATACGGCAGCACGAGAGGTAACTAACAACATCGAGATTTGTTGCGGCATAACGACCACAGATAGGCACCGACAGAGGGCTTGCGCGGCAAAAAATATGGCATAGGTTTTTTTTTTTTTTTTTTTATTAATAAGGAAAAGGGAAAAACTTTGAGAAGCTCACATTTAGCTACATAAGGGGCCATACTGATTTTTAAAAATCTGGTCCTGAGACAAACCATAAGGCTCACTCGTACCTACAAAAAATTATGAAGGGATAATCTCACATTAAAGAATTTTAGATACCCAGAAAATCTGAGAAGTATTTCTTACATCTGAAAAAAAAATCTTCTTCTTCAAAACCTTTCCGGTAAAACCAAGCCCTGGAAATCATTTTCAGGCCATCTCCCATAGTTTCCAGCTCCTGGGAATCCCAAGGCTTGGTTTCACCATGCTAGACACTCAGTGATAGTGTGAGTCACGCACGCCCCCATTCTCACCCACGGGGGCGGACAGTGCCATGGTGGTCATCTACAGCCTAATGCAGGGATCAGCTGGCCAGCAGATGTCTGGATCCAGCCGTCCCACTGACCCGCATTGGTCGTCCGTCTGTCACGGCTGCTGGACGATCTGTCCGTCTGTTTGTCCGTCCGTCTGTCTATCTGTCTGTCTGTCTGTGCGTCAGACGGTGGCCTTCGGCAGCAAGGCAGGCCCTGGTCATCCCGTTCCGTCCTAGCAGCAGTCCCAGCAGCGGGACGAGCACCCGGACCAACAAATCCACCAAGGATTATATAGTTCTGCCAGCTGCAGGCAGGAGGAGAGAGAGGAAAGGGGGGGAGAGGGAGGAGAGAGAGAGAGAGAGAGAGAGAGAGAGAGAGAGAGAGAGAGAGAGAGAGAGAGAGAGAGAGAGAGGCGGGGGAGGATCGACATAAAATAAACGAACTGATGGCCGTCAGGGGGTAGGGTCATCTACTAACTGCGCGCTCAACGCACGCTACCGCCGCTCCCTTCCCCTCCGGCCCCACTGGCCTGCTCCTGCTCCCTGCAGCTGCGCCACGCCGCGCCACGCCGCGCCCTTGGACTTCTCCAAACTGTGTGCTTTCCTCTTTTTTTTTTGCTACACCGACGGTGTAGCGGCCACTTGCCCAAAACACGCACAGCCCGGGCCCTTACCCCCGCGCCGTTGGGCCGGGCTCGGGCTGGCCTACCCACTTGCCACTCGGTTGCGCGTGTGACCTACATAGGGCAGGGGGGAGGGGGGGCGGGTGAAAGGCAGAGAGCAACAGAGAGGGAGAGCGCGGGGCTGGGGGTTAGGGGGGAGAGCGACGGAGGAAGAGCGAGCAGGAGCTTAGCCTGCTTCATCGCCCCGCCAGCAGGCGTCTCAACGCTGCGTACTGTCATGCCCGACGTCATCAGAGACCGAGTCATTTCAGTCCGCTGATGTGGGCCTCGCCCCGCGCGGGGCTGCGCTGCAAACTGAGGAAGCGTTGCACATTGTCGGAGGCGTGCGAACTGTCACCCGCGCACTAAAACGGGTAAAAGTGCGACTTTCACAAGCTTGCGGAGGCGCGAATATGAAAATGAAACCTCGCGAGCTCAAAGTGTGCGACTGCGGATACCGCCACGACGGGGTCGTCAACTTCGCTATACCTTCGTTCACAGAATGGTAATACCTCAAAAATTTACTGGGTGCTAGATTCTACAATGAAATATTACATCAGTATTTCTCAACTTTCTTGATTTATTATGTTAATACATGCTAGTTAACTATTGCTTCAAAATTATCAATTTTGCCAGTACCATTTAAATACTCATCCGCTGACGCTAGAAACAAGTTGACCCCTAGCTCAGCGACCCCTAAAAACGAAAGTTTGGGTTCATAGTGATCTCTCCTTATGTGTGACACCCACAAGCTGTATACACTATAAGAAAAATCGCTGTAATTTTACAAACGTTGTTGGCAATTTCTTTTCATAGTCAAATTTTGTAAAATTACCAACTGAAACGATTGTGAAATATTTTGCAAACGTGTTCTGAAAATCGCAATCTGTGATTTGAAAAATCTAAACGTTGACATAAATTTCCGATGCAAACAGGTTTGTAAATTTGCAAACCAGTTTAAGAAATTTAGCCATAGAGATCTTCATATATGAAGCGTGCTGTGGTCCGGCGGGGAGGCCACGCATTTCCAGTCTGATCCTCATCAGCTCGAGACTCTACTTGCTGGAGCCACAGGGACAACGGTCTGCACTGGCCGGGCCCGGGAGCAGGTGTGCGCGAGGGATATGCGGCAGCGCGGGGCGGCAGCGCGGGGCGGCAGCGCGGGGCGGCAGCGCGGCTCTGGTGGTGAGGGTATAGTAAATCGTGTGGCATCCGTTCGTGCCAAAGACACGGTCTGGAGGCGGGGCGTGGCGGGGCGGGGTGGAGCGGGGCGGGGCGGGGCGGGGCGGGGCGGGGCGGGGCGGGGTGGAGCGGGGGAACACTCAGCCACCCCCCTCCGCCTCCACTCCGTCTTCCTGTCTATCTCTTCGCAGTCGGTGTGGCGCGGAGGTGGTGAGGGTTAGGCGGCGGTAAAGAGCGCGAGCAGCTCCTGCCGAGGAGGAGGCTCCCGAAATTGCAGTTCACGATTAGAGTTGGGGAGTCGTCTCCACGCTCGTATCTCAATAAGGCATTTTTTTTAAAAAAAAAAATTTTTTTAGGCCACACTCATAAAACCGATTACTCCGTACAACCAAAAGATTGTTGTCAGTCATAAAATCTATTTAATGCAGCCATCAAAAATTTTCATCAAGAATCGTAACTTGAACATGATCAGTTGAGAAAATAAAATCGTCCAACTGATTACCCCTTTGTCATCGGAAAAGTCAAGTTTGTTTGACATAACTAAAACAGTATTCGCTTCGCTTATTATACTCATCAGTGAATCGAACGATTTTCTAGGTGCAACACGTCCGCCGCTGAAGATGTGACGGGAAACCACTTTCTTGTTTCCTGAGTAACCTATATTTGACTTCAGGTATTTCAAAAATGACATTTCCTGCACTTTATTCACGTGCTTTTGGCTCACCTGTGTAGACTCACTCGGGGGCGCACACGCACCGCCTGCGTCACTACTCCAGAGCAAGGAGAGGAGGGGGGGGGAGGAGGGGGGGGGAGGAGGGGGGTAGGCCTCCCGCTGCTGCTTCTTGCCGCCTGGTTTGGAAACTAGATTGGGGCTCATCTTGTCTCAGGTCCGCGCGGGGCGGGAGGGGGAGGGGGAGGTGCACCGCACTGCGGTATTTACAGAGGTGTGCGTTCCTTGTCCTGGCCGCGCTCCCACCTTGTACAAACACATTGTGTTAATTGAGCCCTTGCAAGACCAAGTTTAATTAGGGGACTTTGGAAAGAAAATACCGCTGAGCGAAGAGGAGCGGTGGGCAGGGCGGCCTGCCGGCCTGGCGGGCAGGTAGTCCTCCGGCAGGGCGGCACGCAAGACAAACCGAACCGAACACGGGCACGATTACGGAAGGCCAGGGCCAGGACGCCGCCCACCCAAATCGGAATAAATTTTAATTAGTCGCAAGAGTCCTCGAGCGTCTTAAGGTCGCGGAATAAGCGTTTTTCTTACTTCTTCTTTTTCCTGATTTAGCCTCGTGAAGAAACGTTATCGGACAGAGAGGAGTCCTGGCGGCGACAGCTATAGCGCACCAAGGGCTGTCAGCAGGAGACGGCAGCAGTATGGGGAACAGCGGCAGAAGACAGAGCGAAAAAGAGAGAGAGAAATAAAGAGAGTGGAAGCAAAGAGGAAGAGAAGTGGATACACAGCGGGAGAGGCGCGAGGCGGGGGAGAGAGAGAGAGAGAGGGGGAAAGACAAACTCGAGACCTGCTCCTCCAGCACCAACTTCAAGTGTCATGCGATGAAAAATTCACGGGCGCTACTCGCCGCGCCGTGTGCGCTGCGCGCCGCTGCTGTGAGCTGCTCTGCACCAGTGTGGCCGGGAGATCGCCGAGGCACCGCTGCTACGCGTTGTCGGCGTGCTGTCCGCCCCGTGTCCCCGGAGGCACGGCGGCCGCCCTGTGTAGCTCCTGCTAGCGAATATGCCATAAATTTGCCGACCGCAGGACAGACAAATGAACGTGCATGCAGCACGGACTTGGAAAGAACCCGAGCAAAGGAGCAAACATACACTAGTATACACACTCTCGGCTTATGTACTTTTTTGTGCGTAGCTATGTAAATCTATGTGCATGCGTAACTTACGTAAAAATTTCTTACATAGTTACGCATAAAACTGATCACTTTTTACGTAATTACGTAAGAATTTTTGCATAATTATGTATGAAATTTTACGTAAGCTACGCATGCACATAGTTTTATACATAGCAACGCACAAAAAAGTACATAAGCCGGGAGTGTGTACTCTAAGACCATTGAAGACAAATCTGTATGTAATTAACTGATGTTTGCTTGTATAGTATACTATGTACTAAGTCCTCAACGCAAACAATTTTATGCATGGCCTTCTTTACCATTTAGAAATTGTTCTTAGATCGGTAGGTACAGCTCCATTCATATGTGCAGAAAATAATATTACATGGTTATTCAAGCTTAAATCTATTGAAATGGATTTTTTTTAATTTTGGTGAAAATTCACTCAACCGTTAATTGTTAGTTATTCACACACTTGCAGGTATGTGCGACATTGATACATTTCGCTTTCGGGAGATGAGAGTGTGTATTCGGTGGGTTCCTACCCCCCCCCCCCATCCCCCGCAAAATCTGGCGAAGCAGCAGAAGTTTATCTCCGCCTGCAGATCAGAAGACGCGAGGGGACGGACGACGGACTCATCCCCGCGGCTCCGGGAGGCTCCGGAAATAACATGCCAGTCCGGGCCAAGCTGCGGGGCGGGCGTGGGGGTATCGGGGCGGGGTGGGGGGGGGGTGCGTGGGGACTAGCACTAGATAGTGTCCGTCACCGCCGCAGCCACGGTCACTTTCACTTTTAATCAGCCAGGGGATTTGGGGACAGGGCTTTTTCTTGCAGCTGTCCATCCCGCCCCCACCCAGCCCCCACCCAGCCCCCACAGCCCCCACTCAGCCCCACCCCGCCCCTGACCTTTGTCTCCTTCCCGCCGACGATCAGAGACGGCGCGCGCAGAGATTACTTTTCGGCCGGCGAGTGACCACGTGACCAGCGCGACGCAGACAGGGCGGGACATGAAGGAAAGGGAGGGGCGATCGCTCTTAGTTCACGAGAAAAGAGAAGTCGAAATTATGTCGAAATCCACAAAGGTTTGCGCACTCTCAATTGTTTTTACAGAGAGACTGCAAGATTTCTGCGTATATTCCAACGAAAATCTCTTGTAAATTAACTACGATGGCTGTGTTGATGTTGTATACCAAACTTTTCTTTAGTATTACAAAGAAAGAGTTTAATTATACTAAGAGAAAGTTTCGTATTTCGAAGCAAAAGTTTCGTATTACAACAGCACTGTCAGAGTCGTAACGCTTAGAGCTTATTAAAAAGTTTGAAGCGTAATGTGAAATTCCTTTAAGAAAAAAATGTTCACACGAGCTGTACGGCCGCATTCGTAAAAACAAATGTTGACAAAACGAATGCAATATTGATGCGTTTCTTTCCTTATTATTACATATCCTTATGAATGACCGCACAATCCGACAAGCTAGCGGGTATGGTTTTAGAAGTAAAAGTGCCCACGCTTTCCAAAGTCGATCCTGTGAGACGCGATACGCGATTGGGGCTGCGCTCCGCCCCGCTGCGCAACGATGCGCGCGCCGCTGGCGGCCCGGGTAGGCAGTGCCGGCGCGCATTGGTGTCGGGCGGGTCTGCCTACCTCGCCGACTGCAGGGGCTCCGCACGACAGCGACACCCAGGGAGAGGAGATAAAGCGCTGGTTCTGGGAGGGAAGCGCGACCCGCGTCGCGACGCACATGATTGGTCGGCGGTCGGTGCCGTTTCTACTTCAGCCCATGTAAATTCGCCGTATAGCTGCCCGCCTGCCCGGCAGCCCGGTCAGCCGCGTCCCCACCGCCATATGCCGGCCTAGACAGCGGAGGAGCCGTCAGCCTGAGTTCGCGCTTCTCTTCCAGATCCAGGACTTTAACACTCGAGAGAGACTCACAACTTCTCACAATAAATATGAAAGCGCACCAATGCGTCTCACTTACAAGTGACCGAATGCTTCACTCACTTGGAAGGTGAACGCGCGAGAAATCATTCGCAGCCAACTTTTCGGTTGAGGTGTGGATTCGGGAATGGCATCGACACAAATGACAGTAGTTTGCCACATGACACAGCCACGAAAAAACGAAAAGAAAAGAAAGAAAAAGGAAATAAAAAGGAAATTAAGTCACCCGCAAAACTGAGCGTTACTCCTACAAAT
This sequence comes from Frankliniella fusca, assembly GCA_029379305.1. Lineage (NCBI taxonomy): Eukaryota > Metazoa > Arthropoda > Insecta > Thysanoptera > Thripidae > Frankliniella > Frankliniella fusca. The sequence goes on from JAHWGI010000542.1 coordinate 67,187, forward strand.
AAAGTCTTAAATTATATATACAGTGAAAAGTAGCGTCGAAGTACCAAAATAAAGTTGCGCTGAAGACGTACTGTGTACGTGTGTGTGTGTGTGTGTGGGTCAATTTACTGAACACGCTGGGCGTGCGTATAGCGTCGCGCGGCGGGGTCCCTGCCCCGGGGCACCGGGTCCCTCAGGGCCCCGCCGGGCGTGTGGCGTGGCGACCGCGTCACCGTGGCTCAGCTGGGTCATCCGCTAATCTCATTAATCTAGTTTGCGTGACTCGCTCCACATTTCTACATCCGACATGGCACGAGCTCGATGTACGCGGTCTT